>WOXC01012449.1:0-299581 GCA_011680675.1 Gymnobelideus leadbeateri | reverse complement strand
ATAGATACTACTTAAAATTTTAATGAAAAGTCCATATATTTGTATGTTCTCTAGTGTTTTTAATAGGAATGGGTACTATATTTTTTCAAAGTTTTTTTTCTGAATCTATTGAGATAATCATATGATTGCTGCTGGATTTGTTATTGATATGGTCACTCGTGATAATAGTTTCACTAATATTGAATTCCTGGTATAAATCCCATCTAGGCATAGTGTACTTTTCTGGTGACAAATTGCTGTAATTTCTTTGCTAATATTTTATTTATAAATTTGGAATCAATATTCATTAGGGAAATTGGTCTATATTTTTTATTGTTTTGGCTCTTCCTTATTTAGGTGTCAGCAGAATATTTGTGTCATAAAAGGAATTTGTAGGTCTCTGCCTCCTTCCCAACATCTTTTTTTAAAAATAAAAATCCCCATTGTCCATAAAAGTTAGTGGAATTCCTCTAGGCCTTAGTTTATTCATATGCAGAATAGAGATAATTCATTGTTGCTGATCAGAAAATTCTGTTTGGCTATTATAATACCAGTGCAATATTCACAAAGCAATATTCACATGGTAGCTATGAATATGCTGCTGTAGTTGTGAATCACAAAATGTCACAGACTCTCAACATGGAATACTGAACCAAAACATTCATTCAAATACAAGAAAGCTGAATCCCCAAACCAGAAATCCAAATCCATCATAGCAACCAAGAAGTTGGTACACATAAGCAGTACAGCGAACACCAACATTTGCAAGCCTTCCCTGCTTCAGGCCTTCAAAACAAAACAAGTCCCCTTAAGCAAAAATGCCACTCTTTTACTCACACTCGATATTCTGCTTCCATGATGCTTGCTTCCAGCTCTTCTGGCTCTCTTGCCTACTCCTTCCTGCTCTACCCTTCCAGTCCTACACTTTCAGTAAGCTTCCCGCCATGAGCTCCATGTGATTACATTTGGCCTATTAAAGGGCAGGGGAGATCTTCAAATTCCCATTAGCATTACACTTATTCATATAATTTCTCTATGGATATGATCTTTAAATTTGAAAGTATCAATTTCACATATCTTTTCTCTCCAACTTGTCTACATAACCAAAACCTATCTTAAGGCACTTTTCTGAAAAGGGCCACTTGCAATGCAATACAATACTTACAATATTTATGATTTTATTGACTTGATCATCTCTCTACTCTTACAAACATACCTCAGTGAACTGTACTTGTTCATTGCTATATCTGAAATCTACAACCACCTTCTGGACAAGTCACTGGTGCTCAGTCAACAAACATCAAAACAATGCACAGCCCTAACTCTAAAGCCCCTTTACCTGGATGGGATATTCCAGAACTTTTCCCCTGCCAACTGAATTTTCAAGATCTCAGGGATATCTACATATTAAAACAAGGTTTCAGAACAGGATTTTATGACAAAATAAACATAAAAACAGAAGAGTGAACTTTGAACTATATTTGATAGGACTAATTTTATAGCATGGGCAGTGTTATAAACATCTAAATGTGAAGATATTATAGAATAAACTGAATATAGAATAAATTATAGAATAAAACAGAAACAAAGCATTTTAATCCCCATGAAGATAAGTCTTAAGCCATGTAAATACTATAAGAAATTATGAATGATATACCATATTTCATACAAGCGGGATGTAGACTATCAGCTCAGCAGTGTATCAAAAGGAAGCATAAACTCCACATTTTACTGTGTATGCACAGACAACCTAAATTTCACAATGAGGAGCTATATTTTCCGAAATGCTTAGCTCTCTAAAGAAGAAGAAGACACTATGTCATACAAATTCATCTTTATAATGAAAACATCAATCATACTTTTTTTCTAAATTCTGCTTCAGGAGAGCTATATTCAGTCAAAGCATATAGATTTGGGGAATTCTGAAAGCATAAAGATTATTCAGCATACTTAAGGAAGCCTTATATCATCAAGAGCTGTGTTTATAGTCTGTTTTCACCTTTTCATGAACTCAGAGAGGGTAGAAGTTTTGCATTAAAAACTTAAACATGAAATAATACTTTCTTTTAATTGAACCATCATACAAAAGATGAAAATTAAACACCAATAAAATGAAATTAAAAGGAAAAATGGGGAACAAGACATTCTTCAAACTTTTTTTTCATTTTGTATAGCAAATAAATTTAGGATTTGAGTTGGAGGGTAACAGAAGAAGGATATGTAATCACTTTATTTTGGCTAGTCTAAAAGTATTCTGTAATTTTCTAGTTTCCCCAAAGAATTTTTGGATTTTTTGAATATAGATGATAGACAGACAGACAGACAGATAGATAGATAGATATACAGAGAGATAGATACACACATACATTTGAAATATAAGCTATCTATACACACAATTTTTTCTTAACTTCCCTTCCTTTACTTTTGTTTATTCTTCCTCTCTCTATTTCTCCCTTTCTTCTTTAGTATGTTGGTTCCAGGTGGTCTTAATATGCCAATAGTTTTGTCCATCTTTCATTTTTAAGAGGACCAATGATCATGTTATTTTTCCAAATACTGTGGTGAGTTTTAGTTACAAAGAAAGTTTTGTTGCTCTAATATATGTAAGAATTATTGGTGTGAATTCTCCCTCCACCAATGCAGATCCAAATCTCTTTATGCTTTACAATCTTGTACAACTCTTGCCCATGACTTTTTTTCTTATTTAAAAAATACTTAAATACACAATATTTACAATATTATAATACAATACATACACAAAACCTTAAATTCAGAATAAGAAAAGGAAAAGCAACATATTATTAACTGAAAAACTAAAACTTAAATAGGAAATAAGAAAAGAAAAAAAACATTGTCATGTGCACAGCAGTATATAAGAGGGGATTGAAATTATAAAACAATAAATTTCCATTTCAAGAAAGCCTAAATAATAAATACTACACATCGTATTCTGAGCTGTCCATCTTTTCTTTGCTCCCTTGTAAGTTTTCTTTTGTTCTCTTTGTTCTTTCTTGCCTCCATCCCCTTTCACCCCACCAAGGAACCTACAATTAATTGCAGATATATTTCTGTGAGCATACACACACATATACACACAAACATATCCATATACACACATATCTATTTACATATTTATCTATAGGCATAATGATATACACATACATATACTTGGGTGATTATAATCATACTCATATATAGATGTATACATTCATATATATCTATATAAAACTGTACTATACATGTTTATCCTTAGTTTCTCTGAGCATAGATAACTTCTTTCTTCATGGGTCTGTCTTTCCCCATTTTTCTAAGTTCAAAAATATTATTTCCTATACCACAGTAATATTGTGACCTTAGATTATCTAGTTATTTTAAATAATTTACAATACTAATTAATATGACTGACATATAATGTAGTTTCCCTATTTTTCTCTTTTTATTAGATATATTTTAGCTTTAACTTTGTCTCAGATCATGACTACTATGCCTAATTTTTCCGCTAATAAATTCTATGCCTGACTTTTATTTTATTTTGTGTGTATCTCATTATTTTGTATGTATTTCCTATTTCCTATCCCTTCCGACTCTTCTACTTTACTTCTACCTTCTACCTTGCCTTCCTATAATTTAACCTGCACCCCCCCCACAAAGTATTTCTCCTTTATCCTCACCCCTCCGCTCTAAAATTCCCCTATCCCCTCTCTCCTCCATATCCCTATATTTATTTCTGAATTTAGAATACTTTTATGCCCTTGTAGATATGCATGTATTGTTACCTCTTTAACCCATTTTGGATTAGAATAGGGTTACAGAACTACCAGCCTTTCTTATCCATCTAATTCCTCTGCATCAATTCTCCCTCTCCCACCTCATTTGTATAAGATAATCACTCTTTTCATCTTTTCCTAGATGGTTTGCTTTTCACATCATATCATATTCAACTCTACCCCAATCCTTTACAACTACTTAATTACTAATAACAGTCTTGGACATACAATTTACATTTACTCATATAAAAAGTGAAGAGTCTGTCCTAGTTGAATCCTTTGTAATTAGTCTTTGATGTTTACTTTGTATTTCTCTTAGATCTTGTGTGTTAAATTTTCTGTTGATTTCAGGCCTTTTTGCAACAAAATCCTGAAAGTCTGACAATTCATTGAAGGTCTATTTTTTTTTTCTGGATTATGTTTAACTTCAGCAGGGTATATTTTCAGCTGCAAACTGAATTCTTTTGATCTTCAACATATATTGTTCCAAAACCTGCAATCTTTAATGTAGCCACTGCTAGGTATTATGTGATTCTAATTGTGGCTCTGCCACATTTGAAATTTTTTTTTTATTTTTGTCGCTCATAATATTTTCTTCTTGAGTTAATGTTTTTGGAATCTAGCTATAATTTTCCTGTATGTTTTCCTCTGAGTATCTCTTTCGGGTGGTGATCATTAGATTTTTTTTCTGTTTCTACTTTCCCTTAAACACTTGAGGACAATTATCTTTAATTATTTCTTGTGCTATTGTATCAAGATAATTTTTTGTAGCTTTTAGATAGTCTGATTATTCTCACATTTTCTCTTCTTGATCTGTTCTCCAGATTGTGTTTTTTCTTATAAGGTGTTTCACTGTCTCTTCTATTTTTTTCATTCTTTATATTTTGTTTTGTTATTTCTTGGTCTTTTGTAACTTTGCCGGCTTCCTTTTGCCTAATTCTAATTTTCAAGAAGTCATTTTCTTCCTTAAGATTCTATATCCCTTTTTTCCTAGTTGGTTGACTTTCTTTTTATAATCTTCAATAAATTGTTCTCATTTTAAAAAATTCTCAATCTCTCTCATTTGATTTTTAAGTTCTTTTTAAAGTTCTATTATTTTTTGGAGTAGGTGACATTTGACATTACTCTTTGGGTTGGGAGAATTTTTTGCTTCAATATCCTTCTCTACAGATGAACCCCAATCTTCTCTTTTACCACATTTACTTTTAATGGTTGGGTTCTTTCTCCTTTTCCTGCCTTTTTCTTTAATTTCTAGAAAATTTTTTTATTGCAATCACCTCTAGTCTTGGGTAGGGGGATGGTGTCTCTAGTCTCAGGTCCTCCTTCAGTTCTCCTTTCTGGCCTGGGACAGAAACCAAAAACTTTGTCCTCCTATAGATGCCCACAGCAAGCAGTGTCCCCACCCTACTGTTTCTGCACTCATAGTCCATATGCTAGTTCCTTCTTGTCCAGGGCTGCATCTTAGCAGAACTGGCATCCCTTATCAGCAGAGTTTCCAGCAATCTTCCTCTGTTCAGATATCCAACTTTCCACATTGTCCAGGTGGTAAAAATTCCTGTGGCTGGGGCCATAATCACCTTCCAATACAGCTAGCCACAGGGTTTTCCTCTTACTGTTTCAATGACACTAGGAAAGTGTTTACTCTTCATAGGAACACAAACCTTGGTCCACGAATTTTTTTTCTGATTGTCCTAGGACCGCTGTTCTGTTACAACTCTTGTTTGTTTTTCTGCTCTTCATTCACTCTGAGGTTCTGTTTCATCTTCTTCTTGGGGGATATCCGAGAGCTTAGAATTTTCTGACCTCCTCTGATATCTTCCCAGAATCCTTTCTCCATGTCTTTTTATAAATATTCACAATAGGAGCCACCCAATCAAATAGAAATTTTTCCTTCATTTAATCAAAATGTATGCTAGTACAGTATTCAGACTGTCCATCTGTTGTCTCTTATTCTTCTTATACTAATGAACCACCCCCCCCTTTTCCAGTTACATGTATGAAATAATTTCTAGCCAAAGTTTAGATTAATGTTTATGGATATTTTCCTTCAAAGGACAGTGTAATTTTGCTCATCTACTGTCTGTTTTTGTACAACTCAACCATTGTCACTGTGAAAATAAAAGGGACCTATATAGGAGTGAGTGTAAATTTTGTTTGGTTGGTTGTTCCATTTTGTGGGATTGCTTTGAACAACAACAACAACAACAAAAATATCAATTGGTATTGAGAAGCTATCTTTGGCAATATTATAATGAACCACTATGTAGCCAGGTCCCTGACAGCTTCTAAGTATTTAAAACAAGGATATAGTTCATGGCTACTTTACTTGATTCAAGACACAACAATATATTGACCCCAGTATACCATGTTATAAGACTGAGAAAATGACTTTCTACCATTTTCTTGAGAGGACTTACTCATTCAAAACTGATAGTGCTGGGATAGAGGTAGGGTAAGAAGAATGCCACTAACCATGACACTCAATTGCCCAAAGAAATATACAATAAAATATTGAAGAAAAAGAACTATACAATCCATATAGTATAGGATTCTAGCATGAGATACAACAAGAAAAAAGTATGACATTGTGTTTAATGCCAGTATTCTTAATACTTTGGTACATTTCTGGGATTCTTTTTCTTATTTATGGCCAAAGAAGTATTTCTCCCACTCTAGTCTTGTGGCAAAGATGGATATAAAATGCCATTGATTAAAAAGTAATTTCCATTATTTTTAAAACTTGTTTTTAACCAGGTGCAAAGAGTAAGTGAAAAGTTCTCTCAGTATTTGTTAGTTCTCATTGAACACTCTTTGCCTTGAGTAAAATTGTATGTTTATATTCATTGGGGTTTAGTTAGCTAAAGCTGGATTGTTACCTCCACTGTTGGCAGCTTTCCTAAACCAAGCATAAGAATGATAGAAGTGTTGACCCTCAAAAGAGAAAAGAATGATGTAACTGATTGACCCAATACAAGTAGGGTTTATTAGAAAGTTTTCTTACTTTGTAAGGTTTTAGTTATAAAATATAGGATATCTCAAATATACATGTTGATAATGATCTTTCTGATTCTTTCCTGGACTCCCTTTCCCCTTATCTTCCCGCATCCTGCCACCTCAAAGAGATAAATATATGATAGTGACTAGTGTCATCTATAAAGGTGGAAAACTTGTGAAATCTGAGAAAGTAAAGCTTCTGTCCTCGTATTGCTTTTATTGCCAAATCCCAGTTGCTGCATCATCCTAAGGGTTATTCAGGTGATTATCGAAACCAAATCTATATAACTGGAAGCATATTTATCCCAAGACTCCTTCCTCCTTGATTTTGTAACTTATTTTTCCCTCTTTGACCTTGTTTTCCTGTTCTAGCCTAATTAAATATTTAGTACGACCACAGCTCCCAGCAACATAAAAAAACTGAGTCTTAGTGTTGATTACAGCAAAGACTAAGTCAGTTGCCAAATGCTCCAAAGACAAGAGATCACTAACCTTTAACACAAATGGAGATTTCTAATGCTGTTATCAGAAAATTGGCTAATTCAAGTAGTGTCTCCCTGAAAGTCTATTCTCTCTAATGTCAAGCTTTTGCTGATGGTCCTCTCTATATTTAGCTTACCTGGTATTTAAATAGCAGGTTTCATAGATTCATGGAATTAGCGTTGAAGGGGCCTCAGAAGCTATGTAATGAAACTCTAGCTTTTTAGTTGAGGAAAATGAAGCCAGGGAGATTAAATGACCTTGCCTAGGGTCACATAGGTACTAAGTAGCAGAGGATGTTCCTCTGCTCTAAATCCAGCACTTTTATGCTGTACCATTTAGTCAATCACCAATAATCTATTTCCAGTCTGTACTTAAAACTTATCCAGATGGGTAGAACCTTTTGAAGGTTTTACTCCACTCACATATCCTTAAAAAATGAATTCCCTCTCCATGTTGATATATCAGAATAGAACTTTTGTGATGATATTAATATACATTTGCTTTAAATTAAATTCTTATGAATGCTATTTGTTTTTTTTTCAAAAATTCTAAACTTATTGTGGAACTGAATATTGTAAACTAAAATTAAACAAATTAATAAAAGACAAAAAAGGAAAAAAAAATCAAACACTTTCCTAAAATGTATATGAATGTTCTCTTAGTTATATGATCAGGGAAATATATATTGATGCTCTCTTAGTCATGTGATCAGGGAATTCAAATTTACTGTTAACATACTTTATTTCTATTTTCAGTGCATAAAATATACTTCATTTTTCTTATCTTCTCTTTATTTTCCTGTGGTGGTCTTGTGTTATTAGTAATATATACAAAAACACTATTTTTAATGCTTTTATCTAAGACTTTGCCCAAGCTACTTTGCTTACCTGGATTACTCTATCATCTTTTTAAATTTTTATTTTATTTTTTAGTTTTCAACATTGATTTCCACAAGCTTTTGAGTTACAATTTTTTCTCTCCCCATTTTTCCCGTACTCCCACCCCACAATAGCCAGCTTACTGAATACCGCTTCCCCCAATTTGTTCTCTCATAAATCTTTCTTCTTAACTCCTCTAACTTTCTAGTAGGGCAAGATGGGTTTCTATTCCCCAGTACCTGTATAGCTTATTTCCAAGGAGCATGTAAAAAAAACAATTTTAAAACATTTGTTTTTAAAACTTTGAGTTTCCAGATTCTTTTCCCCTCCTCCCTCCTCACCCACCCCCACTGGAAAGATAAGCAATTAAATATAGATTATATATGTGTAGTTACCCAAATCATTTCCATAGTAGTTATATTGTGAAAGATTTACTGTATTTCCTTCCATGCTATCTCACCACCCCACTTGTTCTATTTTCTCCTTTTACCCTATCCCTTTTCAAAAATTTGCTTCTAACTACCCTCTCCCCCAATCTGCCTTCCCTTCTATCCTCCCCGCCTCTTATCCCCTACCTCCCTATTTTCCTGTAGTGTAAGATACCCAGTTGAGTATGTATGTTATTCTCTCCTTAGGCCAAATTCAATGAGAATCAGGTTGCCCCATTCCCTTTTACCTTCCTGCTCTTCCCCTCCATTGTAACAGTTTTCTCTTGCCTTTTTCATATGAAATAATTTACCCTAATCTATCATTCCCTTTCTTCTTCTCTCAATAAATTCCTCTCTCACCTCTTAATTTTATTTTTAAGATATCATCCTTTCATTTTCATCTCATCCTGTGCCCTCTGTCTATGTATACATGAACATACAAATGCCCACACTCACATATATATTTATATACACATGCATCCTCCTATACATACATATATGTATGAATACATATACATGTATATGTATATATATGTATATATATATATATATTCCCTTCAGCTATGCTCATATTAAGCAAAGTCTTATGAGTTACAATTATCATTTTTTCATGTAGAAAAGTAATAAGTTCAACTTTAATAAGTTCCTTATGATTTCTTTTTCCTGTTTAACTTCTCGTGCTTCTCTTGCTTCTTGTATTTGAAAGTCAAATTTTCTGTTCAACTCAGTTTTTTTCATCAAGATTGCTTTAAAGTCCTCTATTTCATTGAATTACTATATTTTCCCCTGTAGCATTATATTCAGTTTTGCTGGGTAGGTGATTCTTGGTTTTAGTCCTAGCTCCTTTGACCTCCAGAATATCATATTCCAAGCTGTTCAATACCTAAATGTAGAAACTGCTAAGTCTTTGTTATCCTGATTGTGTTTCCACAATATGCAAATATTTTCTTCCTGACTGCTTGTAATATTTTCTCCTTGACCTGGGAACTCTGGAATTTGGCTATAATATTCTAGGAGTTTTCTTTTGGGGATCTTTTTCAAGAGGCGATTGGTGAATTCTTCTACTTTTTCATCTTAACCTTATAGAATCCATGATATCATTGAAGGTTCAGTTTTAGTGCTGTTTCTTCCCAAGGTCTTTCTGATTTCTTGGTCCCCAAAGTCATTTGTGCTTTACCCCTGCCCATGACTTTGCATTTGTTTTTCATATATTGTGTACTTCCTTCTCTGTACTTTTTCTTCCCTTTCCTCCCAGTGTATAATGAAACTTCACAAGAATTGGCACTATTTAGCTTATATACATATGTGTATGTATATATGCATATATACACATACATACATACACAAACACACATATGTATGTATACATACACATATACCCTGCCTAGAATTGTATCTGGCACATGGTTTTTTATTATTAAATGCTTATTTAATTAAAGCTATAATATAAGTAATTGCAGTAATGTTTTGTTTTAAGCCTAGTTAACCATGTGACTTTGGCTGCCTCAAAGGATCCAGACTTAGAAAACAACTTAAAGACAATCTAGGTCAACCCCTTTATGTTAGAGTTGAGGGAACTGTTCAATATCACCAAGAAAGTATGTAGAACCATCAGTTTCAGCACATGAATAAGCTTTGAATGCTGTGGATACGTTCACTTACCTTGGCAATGTACTTGCCAGGGATGTAAACATTGACAATGAGGTTGATGCACACATTCCCAGAGCTAGTTCAGTGTTTGGGAGGATTCAAAAAAATTTTGTGAGAGAAGTAGCAGACTGACTACAAAACTGAAGGTCTACAGATCTGTTGCACTGACCTCACTGTTGTATGCCTGTGAAATTTGAACAGTGCCATGCAAAGAAACTGAATCACTTCCATTTGAATTGCCTCAGAAAGATTCTGAAGATCACCTGGCAGGATAAGGTACCAGACATTGATATTCTTGCTCAAGATAAACTGCCAAGCATTCAAACTCTGCTTCAAAAATCACAACTCTGATGAGCTGGCCACATTGTTCGGATGCAAAACATACACTGGACAAAAAGACTGTTTTATGGAGAAATCATGCAGGCAAGCACAGGATGCACAAAGTTAGAGAATCCACCCCAAATGTTCACATGGAGTATTTGTGCCTGACCTGTGATAGAGCCTTCCAAGCTCATATTGGTCTGATCAGCCACAGACACATAGAAACCTGATTTTAGCATATTGATATCATTTTGGTCCTCTTTGAGAATGAAGGACAACAACCACTTCAGTTTATCACCAAGGAAGTAAATCCCAAAGTCAAGATGTCAAAGCATGTCCTTTGATTCATATCTAGAGATCTTTTGACTAAAGCATGTTGCCTTCATTATTGGTTTAAAAATATAGAGCTTTGGATTCCGTAATATTCAAGACTCCCTCCAGTTCTATCTTTCTATGACCTCTGTATAATTGCATAGAAGGAAGGTATGTTATGGGAATGCCTGGAAGGCAATGGGATTGAGGAACTAAATAGATTAGAAATGTAGAGAGGCATTGTGAATAGCTAATAGCATTTTGTGCTGTCCCTTGTGTTGAATCAAATTTGTCCCTTCCTGTTTAGTCTAATACTAGATAATAGCATTTAGAGCTACATGGGAAAAGGATATATTCAATATATTAACTATATTAGAAGACATGCTTATAAACATTTTTAGAATTTTTTTAAAAGCGTATTCCTTCTAACCTTTTGTCCTTCTATTGTGGTACAAAAATATGCCTAGTTTTCTAATTCTTGTTTGGTAAAGTGCTTACAAAATATCCTTTATAGCAAGAATGTATAAAAACCTTGACACATTGACCTCAATGAATTCTTCCTTATGTTCATAGATGAAAGACAAAATCTTCTGTGTTGAATATATCAAATGTAAACACCAGTTAAGAGGGTTGATTTATTTTTCCATAACTAGTAAACAAAGACTCAGTGGTATACTGGAGATATGAGTAAAAATTGCCTAGAAGATCCTGTCAGTGCATTTGTCCTAATCTTTCACCAATTTTCCCTAGAAGATTTTCTCTACGGGAACCAATGCCCAGGTATCTACACAGCTAGTACCTCACCTATACAATGTTGCACATTGGGTATTTGTAAAGCTTTCAACATGAGTTAGCTTTCCCATGTGCCATGGGTATAGAGCAGAATCCATTATGTAGGGATACAATGCAAATGAAGAGATTCTATAATTTCCATTTTAGTAGTCAACATCATTTACAAAGTTTTGGTAGCAACCACAAAAAAAAAACAAAAAAAAACCACTTTTTGAAACAAGCTTATTATCTGTCAGGACACAAGCAGCTAAGAGCACTTTAGAGTGTGTATGACTTTAATAGTAAGGACTTTCTGATTCTGTGGTGAAGCCTTAATGGATTTTAAAGGATGTGAATTCTACAAATTTTAAAGTGATGTATTTTGGCACCTCTGACAAGAACTATCAAATGGAAATGAACAACTTGAGCGAATTCCTGACCACATTGCAACCCCAACATTTTATCACTCCTAGTTAAGCCTTCTTATGCCTTGTTAAGGTGCTTCTCAATTAAGTCCCACACTTCGAAGTTTTTCAAAGCTGTGGAGGAGGTGATGGCGATCTGTAATGTGAGATCAAGGTACATGGTTAAAGAGGAGATGGAAATGTAATTCTGGGAAATGTAATAAATGGCCTTTACAAGTAACTGTTTGGTTTATATCCTTACAAATTCCATTGATTCAAATCTTAAAAAAGTCATTAAAAAAGGTAGGTCGTTGGAGGGGTGAAATGCTCACACAAAGCAGACACCCTAACAAGAGAACTATAAAAGTAGCCTCTTATCAGAAGTAAGCATATGTGTGTCCCCAGTATAGGCTCTTCCCTCACCTGCTGCAGCTATCTCACCATTCATGAACACAAACAAGATTCTTTATATGTGCAAGGCTGACATTGCTTCCCAATAAGAGGGCAACTTACTTACATTGGGACAAATGAGTCACAACACCTGTTTGTAATCACTTAAGAAGGCTCTCACCTGGTTCTTCACTTTTGTTGTCCCATTATTCAGATGATGAAGAGTAAAAGCCTGTGTTGTCAGCCACACAGAATCGAATCCAACCAGAAAGCATTCTCCACATCTATGACAATTGTGTAATGGATACCATTTACATGACTAAAGGTCAGACAGGCAAAGCTAATTAGAATGATAGCAATTTCCTTTCCAAATTTCCATTTTAACATGATGATTTTATTCTTTCAACCTCTTTTTAAAAATTATCCACTTTATCATGACCAAAGGTGAAAAAAATGGGGTTATTAATGGGCAACTTTTCTTCCTGTGCCAAAATTTTCCTTTTGTCAGATTAATGAATTATTGTTCTCCATTATATTTCATAGTATTGTTTATTACTATTTTCAAAGAATATCAATCTTACAATCCTTTGAGAAATTATTCTTGAACAAAAGTACATAACTTTCAAAGGATTAACTCATGAAATGAATTTTGAAGGATACAGCAATGTAGGAGAATTAATACTGGGCCAGGAGATGTGGCTTCTAATTTCAGCTTTGCTATTGACAGGCTATGAGATCTCGGAAAGTTATTGTCAATAAGAAAAATACATGAACACCTACAGTGTGTTATACCTGAAGATACAAAGAACAATTTCAATCCTAGGTCTTAAGGTGTTTCAACCTGGTTGCAAAGACAATACATACATATACATATACATTTAGTCATGTGCACATATATGTATGAAAAGGGAAAAAAAGTATTGCTTTTCTTAAGAGAGGGAAGGACATTATATTGGAGAGAAAGAGATAAATGACTTTATAAAAGAGGTAAATCAAACATTAACTTAAATTTACTTTCCATATATTTATGCTATAGATTATACACTTCTTGAGGGTAGGAATTATTTTATTTTTCTCTTTATATGCTCAATGATTAGTACAGTGAATGTTATATATTAGGCCCATAATAAATACTTGTTTTGTTGAATAGAAAGCTAATTAGAAATTATGACAGTATATGATTATGCTATTAACTAGCTATGTGACTTTGTGCCTTGGAAGACCTGTAAAAGAATTTAAAGACCATCTATTTTAAGGATTCATAACTCTTTCCCTGTGATTTTTTTAAATTGCTTTGACAAGTTGTGGTATATGAATGTAATGGAATACTATTGCACTAGAAGACAAGATGAACAGACAGACTTCAGAAAGACCTGGAAAGACTTATATGAACTTATGGTGAGTGAGGGGAGCAGAACCAGGAGAATATTGTACACAGTAATAGCCACAGTGTACTAGGACAGATTTTGATAGACTTGGCCTTTCTCAGAAATTCAAGGACCTAAAACAATCCCAAAAGACACATGATGGAAAATTTCAGCCCCATCCAGAGAAAGAACTTGTGTCTGAATGCAGAGTGAAGCAGACTACTTTTGTTGTTGTGTTTTATTTTGTTGTTTTTCTTTCTCATGGTTTTTCCCTTTCATTATAATCCCTCTATGTAACATGACTAATGTGAAAATGTCTTTAATAGGAACGTATAAGTATATCCTATTTCAGATTGTAAGCCATCTTGGGGAGGTAGGGAGGAGAGAAAGGGGGAAAAAATGGAAACTTATGGAAGTGAATGTTAAAAACTAAAAATAAATAATTTAATAAAAATAAAAAACTACTTTGATCATTATATTCTATTAAAATGAGTTACATTTGCAACTATACTTTATTTTGTAAATTTGAAAATTTCCTGAGGAAAATTATAAAGCTATAGGCTTTACCCAATTGCCAATGGGTTCCACCACACAAACAGGTAAGAAATGTTGATTTTTTTCCCCATGTCCAAAAAATATTATTGAGACACAGTGACTCAGACTCATTTTTCCCACCATAATAGAAATATAATGTTTGTATTCTTATTGAAGGTTTCCAAGCAAATATTTGATAAACACTGATCCAGATGTTTACAGACTGAAGAAAATGAAACCTTGTGACTTGCTCAATGTCATAAAGATAGAAAGTAGCGTAATGGACAATTGAGGCAGATACAGGATGACATAGCCAATCAGAATTTGGTAGTGCTTTTATTAAGCCTGCCGCTCTCTCCCAAAAGGTAAGGCAACCCTGAGCAGTCGGTCCAGAAAGCTTTTATACGCTAAAAAGTACTTCCTGAAACAAACAGTGGTCAGCAAGACAACTGTTGCTACAAAGGGCTGTAAACTAATGGGGCGGGGGCTGCAAGCTAAAGGGGCAGATCTTTGTTTTAGTTACATCTTGGTTACAAGGCAGGTGCAGGTGCAGGGCAATTGTCGGTCATACCTTTACGCTAGGTTCTTGGGGCCCCCTGAGGGGCCTTGTGAGAGGCCTTGTGTAGGAGCTAGCATTACAGGAACCTAATTGCCACTTCAGTAGCAGTGAGGTGGTACAGTCGTAGAGCAGTAGGTCTGAAGTCACAAAGACATGAGTTAAAATCCAGTCTCAGATACTATCTAACTATGTGACCTTGGGCAAGTCACTTAACTTCTGTTAACCTCATATTCCTCACTTGTAAAACGGGGATAATAGGAACTACATCCCAGGGCTGTTATGAGGATCAAAGGAAATATTTATAAAGCACTTAGCACAATACTTGGCCCATATTAGATGCTCTATAAATGCTAGCCATTATTAGTAAGTATTAGACTAAATATTTTAAAGCAGGTTCTTTGATTCAGATTTAAAAAAAGATAGTCAGAAGGTAGATTTGCACATTATACAAATCAGTCAAGCTATGAATAGATGTCAAGTTGAGAAGTAGGTCCTTTGGATAAAGGTGTAAATAAAATAATGGGATCATACTTTTCATGCTTTAACATGAATTTTTCCCCTTAGGTTGTTACTCTCCTTTTACTACTTTCTTAGCATCACATATATACCCCCTTATTCAAACCTCAAATATTCTAAAAGAGCAATTTATTTATATACTATTTCATACCCTCCCTTACCCTTAACTACTACTATTGTGGGAAGAAAAATACTGAAAACATGTTTTCCTGCCTACTTCAGTCTTCCTTCCATTTCTACTTCTTTGATTCCCACCTCCCCTCCATCTTTTACAAATATCACTGAGACACAGAAGATCAAATTCATGCTTTGTTTCATTAATAGGAATATAGTGTTTGTTTCTCACTGAAAATTTTCAAGCAAATGTTTGATAATAACTAAACCAGAGGTTTGACAATAACTTAAACAGAATGGTCTTTTCAACTACATTTTGATGATATGACTCCTGAAATTCTTTTAAATTCTCTGCTTTTATGAATATGTCCTTTCCCAATGAAGATGAAAAATGGAACACCTCTCCATGAATGATGGTGCAGCTTCTAGCTCCAGAATCTAGGGCCAAGGAGATAGACATTCTCCCCATTCCTCTTTGTATCTTTTTAATTTAATTTTTAGTTTAATAACATTTATGTATATTTAATTATTTATAGTTTATATCTTTCAGTAGGGCATATAATGAATGACATTTCTAAATATAATCATGTGAAAGTTAAGGTCAATAAGTGCTCTATTCATTTAGTACAGTCCAATAAATGAAAAATATGGAAGTTTGGTTGTAAAAAAAAACACAAAAGATTCAATTATTTTAAGTTTTAAATTTTAGAAATAGAGTCACTAACATATTTTTTTCTTTTCTAAGGAGGGAGATTATGGGGAAGGGATCAGAAGTTACCTTTTATTTATACATGCTAAATGCCAAATGATAACCGCATATAATAAGTGTCTCAGAAGTTTGATAAAAGATGATTTTCCACCAGTCAGTTGACATCTGGAGTGATTGCGGAAACGTTCATGAAGGAAACTGAACTTCAGCTTGACCCTGAAGAAAGGAGAGTCAGCAGGAGGAATTCATAGGCAGAGAATTAGAAGATACATCAGATGTCATCTTATTAAGTATATACCTCACCTCATAGGAAATCCTAAAAAAATAGTAAAACACACTACATCTCTAGGCAGTCTACAGAACTTTCAGATACTCCAGATTTTCCCTTAGATTGAGGTAAAACTTTATTTTGGTAATGTATTCCTAGTTCTGCCCTTTGGTACCAGTCACAAAAAGTCCAAGGTTCTTTCATTATAACAGCCCTTCAGATACTTGGAGACAACCATGATATACCTGATGTCTGAATTTTTTCTCATCCACTTTTTTCAAATGCTCTTGATATTGTATTATCTTAATATCATTATTATGGAATCCTAATAAAGCTGCCCCCACCCCCAATATTCTAACTTCCTTATGGACCCCACTGAACAACAGGCATGTACTGATTTAACCACACAATCTGGCTTTAACCACATCATAAGCCCTAAGACTCAATACAGCCCCTGCCCCTAGCTGGCCACTGAACCCAGATCCAATTCACGTATTTGAACAGGTGTGTTCTTGTACTCAACCATAATAACATCATCTATTTAGCCCAAGACAAGACCACAATACCTACCTATCCATCTCGAACAGACAGGATCACAATAACTAGCCAATTGGAGGACAGCATGACCAGGATGTTTGACCACTGAACCATAGAAGGGACCTCTCCCCTTTTACCTAAACCCTTGACAAACCCCTCCTGCCCTTTTGACACTCATAATTTCTGTTATGTAATTGTATTTTTACTCTTTAAAAATCCAGTTTGTTTTCACTAAAGTTGCTAGGTACTGTTGGAACCTAGCCCACTTCATGAGAGGCATTAATCTCAATAGTTGTCTATTGTTGGATTAGAGGTGGTCTGACTGAATTCTTTGAGATATTCTGCCACAACACAACATGAAACCACAACAATTAGAACATGCCAAGTTAGGAAACTGTGTGAAGAAACACTCAGAGATCAAGACACATACGGTATGCTTATAGAAAAAATATTCTGACTAGGTTGACTGTAATAGAGAGGTCACTTAGCATTTTTCATTTTAGCATGGCCCATTACTTGACACTTTTTAACATTAAAAAAAAAACAACTAACCTAGAATAGTGGTTGTTTCTTGAATTTGACTTACTCTCTCCCACTTTTATAAATCTTATTAGATTGTAAACTCCTTGAGAACATACCTCTTTTTATATCCTTAGAGATTAGCACAGTGCCTGTCACCTAATAGATGCTTAATAAATGTTTACTGATTAAACATTTCTTAATGAAGTCCTATTACTAAAGTGCATTTCACGGTCATTTCTGCCTTTCAAGACCCTGATTTGTTTTAATCCTCAGTTCAGGTGCAACGTGGTCTTGTAAAGCCTTTCCAGATATGTCCAGTCATTAGGCTTGTCTTTCTTTTTAAGTAACTTTGTTTTAACTTCTCTGTATATATGTTATATCCCCTAATAGAGTATAAGATCATTAATGTCATAGACTTTATTTTTGGTATCCATATGCCTAGAAACTGGAACTGTGCTTTGTACCTTGTAGGGGCTTGATAATTATTTGTTGAACTCAAGTGGTGAAACATAAATTTGGAGAGATGGGTAGGGATCAGATAGGGGAAGTTCTTAAATGTTTTATTAAGGAATTGGAATCTGGCCATTTGTAGTGAATAATGACTGATGGATTTGCCTATTGGTTGGTTGATTTGGCAAAGGAACTATATGAACAAAGAACTGTTTGTGGGATATTACTTGGGTTGGGTTGTTTAAGATGTATTAGATAGGGAAGAGATCAGGGATTGGATAACCTGTCAGAAGACAATAGAAGAAGCCAGTTTGGGGGCCAAGATATTGAGTTTGGTTTTAGATATACTGACTTCGAGAATAAAAAAAAATATGTAGAATGTCCATGTGAAAATATATAGTAGAAAGTTGACGTTACAAGAGTGGAACTCTGTTTAAAGTTCATGCTGGAAAAACAGGAAAAAATGTCATGCTAACTCCAAAAATTTTCCCGAATTTTTCTTTGATGCAACTTCCCCAAGGATCTCTATTAGACAATGTTTTCCTAGCTTAGCCTCTCTTGTTTCTCAGCTTCCTCATCCATAAAATGAGGATGTTAATATGTGACCTTACTCACAGTGTTCTTGGGAGGATCTATTAAGATAATGTACATCAAAGCACTTTGAGAAATATGAAGAGCTATTCAAATTTAAGGTGATATTAATTCAGTTACCCAGCAGTATCCCAGTAGGTGTTTATATAAACCCATCACTCCCTCTCTTTAGGGGGAAGAGCAGGCACAGTGATTTTATGATTGTTTTTTGCCTAAGTATTTTGGGCACGGTATGGATTGGATTGGGGAGAGAGAAACAAAGCCACAAGCAATAATGTAAACACAGTGATGATCTCTGCAAACAAAGACAGCTATAATCCCTCAAACAGACCATATGTGAGCTCAAAATGGAACATAAATAGCAATGTGTTAGTACACAGAGATCCCAAAGCCTTTAGCAGTCTGATCTAGATTTTCTAGTGTCTCTCAAAGGAAGCACATAACACAATAAACATTTTTTTCAAATCTCACTTTGTCTATACTTGAATGCCAATCTTCTTTAAACACTTTTTCTTTTTAACAGAATGGAGAGTCACAGAATCATAGAGTTTTAAGATTTGATCAGCTACTCCAACCCAAAGAAATTCCATTTTACAAATGATCATGCAGACTTTACATGAAGAGTTGGTAGTTAATTATAGTTTTGAATAGCTCTAAGGTAAGTGGCATAGTATATAGAGTGCTGGGCCAGAAGTCAGGAAAACCTGAGTTCAAATTCAGCCTTAGACACTTACTAGCTGTGTGACCCTGGGTAAGTCACTTAATGACGTTTGCCTATGTTTCCTCATCTGTAAAATGAACTGGAGAAGAAAATGACAACCCTCTCCAGTATGTTTGCCAAGAAAACCCCAAGTGGGGTCATGAAGAGTGTAGCGGCAAGCACCCCAATATCCCCAGGGTGACTGCCAACACAGGTTCTTAGATCTGCTTTTCAAAAGGAAAGCAACTCAAAATGGGTTAACAAGCTTACTTTAATCAAACAAATATACATTACCTAGTTCAGGGGAAAAAGGTCAGCACCCCGAACTTCAGAGTTACAGAACTTACAGATCAAACAGACAAGCTTCCAAACTGTCCAACCATTATATCAATACCAAATCACAGTTACCAGAGAGGGAAGCATCAACATCTGGGTTTTCAAAGCCGGGGGGCTCTCAACAACGGCTTCCCAGAGTCTCATCTGGTCAAATCACACAACACTTCTCAAAGTGAGCCCCAAAGCAAAGCCTCTCATCAGGGTTTATATAGCCTTCTCCTGGCTCAGAGAATGTAACAACCTTCTGGACCCACTGCCCAATCACAAAGTATCAAGGTGTGGGCTTCCCTGAAAAACAAGCCTCCCACCACAGGCTCCAGGTGCACTTAAGCTAGGGGCAGGGAAGATCTTTAAATTTGCATTTCCATTACATTGAGTCAGACACAACTGATCAAAAACAACAATATGAAGTACCCAAAAATGATAAAAGATGATTTCCCACCTTTTTCTTAAGTTCCCAGCCTATAAGTTATGAAATAGTTTTTTAAAAAAATAACATGATGGAATAAGAGTAGAGATAAGAATGCAACAAATTAGATTTTTTACAATGATGAGGACATTAAATATAGTAGTTTATCAATGCAGGTATGAGGATGTTTTCTGGTTTTACTGAAATATTATGTATTTTGTCTATTTTTTAAAATAAATTGAACATTAAAAAAACCACGTCCTTGTATCTTAATTGTGTTGTTAACTAGAGTTCGTGAGCATGTTTAAAAAAATTATGAGTATATTTCAATATCGATTTTCCTCTTTAGTCCTATACATTTTATTTTGTAATTTAAATGCATTTATCCTATCACAGTGCCTATAGACTTTGCCAAATTGTTAAAGCTGTTTATGACACCCTGGAAAAAGGCTAACAATTCTTGTTTTAGAAGCTCTTTTGGCTGATCAAATCCTACTTTTGATATTCCTTTCAGTATGCTTCCTTCATAAATAAATGCTACTAGAATAGCTTTCTTATGGTCTAAAGCATGTTATGGGAGAAGGATAGAATAAAAAGAGCTTTGATTTCACAGCAAAAGCAATACAATACAGTAGCAGCTTTGGACTGAAAATTATAACAGAGCAGGCTTTTGAACTCTATACCTATAGTCCACACATATGTGAATCTGTACACATATACACATGTGTATGCAAAGAAGCATTCGTTTTTGGTCTGGGTTTTCATGCCACGCTGTTTATGCATATTAAATATAAAAGCCACTAAAACTGCCGAATCTTTTTCACAAAATGTGTTGTCTTGGCATGTTTTACCTACTCTCTTTTTGTGAAGTTGATTTTTTTTTCAAATATAGAACCTTTCATTTGTCCCTTAAAGATTAGAAAGACCAAGTGGTGAATGTGGATAGCAGTGATTTAATGGAATGTAAAAGGATAAAAAAAAAGGATCAGAGGCAAGTAGGAGCAGGATGGGGACTCAGAGATCCTACAATTCTGGCATTGGATTTTAGGACAAAGAAATTGTAGCTCAGAAAATTGAAGTGACTGGTTTTATGTAAAATAGAAAAGGGGAATAAGAATGATGGAGAAGGATTTTTTTTTCACTTAATAGAAATAAAGTATTAATACTCTTTTAGAAAAGCATTTAAAGATAAAATGTAGATACTTGAATGTGAAGATTGAATGAATGTATAAGAAAAGTCATGTCTCAATAAAACTAAGGCACTCAACTAAAGAAAAGGAAAATAAATGTTTCTGTCCCCATTAACATTAAAGGAATAGTGGGAAGAAAGTTAAAAGAAATACTAGAAATTAGAAAGATAAGGAGTAATCCTATGAAATTAAGAAAGAAATCCAACCTTGTTGTAGAACCTGGATAAATGCTGTTTGAAAGGTGGTATAGCATCCCAGAGGCTGAAGCAAAATATACATACCTTCAATGTTATGGGCCTATCTAATAACCATTGAATGTACTGTTGTTGCTGGTGGAGGGTGGGAGAAACTTGTGCCAAATAAAGTAGAAAGAGGATAGCATGTAGTTTGTTGATAGAGGATAACTCTGTCATTCAAGTACAGAAACTTAGAGTATATCCAAGAGAAGCTGATTGTGTTTGTGAAAATTAGTATGTATAAAAAAAGAGTTGGAAGTTTGGGAGTTCTCAGTGGTTATTGTGAGGGAATCAATGTGAATCTAAGTTTGGAATTCATAGTCTCACAGATAGCATGCCATTGGTGGGAACAGTGTTCTCTTGGTTGTAGCACTGTTGTTCAGGGAGGGGAGAGAGTGTCTTGGGACATTAAAATACTTGGAGCACCACTCAAGAGTTACAGAGAGTCATGGGTATCAGCGTGCTATTGGACCTGCTGAGGGTCATCATTTTACATTTTATGACAATATCCCAGAAGAGATCTTACAAGAATTTAGATAATCCAACCATCTGTTACACAATATATTCCTGGATAAAGTGCCCTAATTTCTCCAATATTGCCCATGATTATGATTTATTGTCATTTATCCTGGATGTTCAGTGGTTATTAGTGATTGAATTAATACTCTATTTTTCAGTTGATTAGTCTCTTCCTCTGTTCACTCATTACGGAAATTCTGAAGTTCAAATTATTTGTGTTTTTATCCTTCATAAGAACTACAGGAAATGATTTGTTCCTCAGAGGATTTGTGATTAAGTAGTATGTTTTATACCCTTCCTAGACTGTTAATCTCATCAGACTTTGTCAAGCATCTGCCCCAGGGGGAGGGGGGATGAATTGCTAAAAGGGTCTCATTCCAGATGGTTTTCCTAAGTATTATAATACCAAATCTTACTTTTCTAAGCCAATGCATCCTAACTGCATTTCTAATATTGGACCATTGACTGAGAGATCTTCTATTTGATATCTAGATCACAGATCATAATATCAAGGTAATTTGCTTCAGTGAATTGCCTTCCTCCTACCCCCACCCCACTTTACTTTCCATGAGCATCTGTTGCCGTGAAAGGAGTTGTATTATCCTTTAGCCAGGATTTTGAGTTCAGGTTTGCTGTGCACAATTTGTACTGTTTTGAACAGCTGGCTATCACTCTGTCTTTCCCATTTCCCTCACAGTTGAAATGATTTACCACCTGTAGGTGCATCCTGCTTCTTCTGTGTTCATTCGTTAGGTTAATTAACTTTTTACTCTTTTTGATTTTTTTATTTCCAGGCTTAATAGTTAAATCAGCCATAAACACCAAAGGGTGTGCATCTTTCTGCTATGAGCAACTGTGGTGGGTATTCTGTGAATTAGCCTCATGAATCCAAAAACGACCAGCTGCCTCTCCCAACCAGAAGTACTCATTAAACTACAATACAGGAGGACACTTCTTAGGGTACTTTATTTCCATCTTATAATATCTAGGTCTGAAGATTCAAAAATGGTTGGATTTCAGAATACTATTTTTTGTCCCTTATCTCTAGTTGTAGAACTGTTTTTCTTCATGCCACAACAACAAATATAGTTTAAAACTAACACTTTTACAGCAAGAAGATTCTATTTATTCTCCCAAATCCTCACTGGTTTTGACAGATCCCAGCCTTCTATATATGTTTCACTTACTCAGATTGAAATAAAGCATTTTTTTTCCTTCCAGTGGGGACTAACCTGCTATTATAACCACAGAGTGTACTAGCATTTCTTGTCTAGAAAGAGAAAGGGGAAAAAGAACCAGGGGTAGAAAACTGTAAAGGCTGACTGATGAAACAAACTCTTATTAACCTCTCTTATTATCTTCAACAGATTTCCCCAGAGTGAAGTTGAAGCAAAATGTACATTGTTGTCCAAAGTGCCTCACAGTAGGATAAAATCACAACCATCTTTGCCTGATACTTTTGAGTCTGTATGCTGCATGCATGTCAGAATGACAGCTAGGTCTGCACATTTCGATGTAAGCTTTGTGTTTTCTCATTTTGACACAGGTTGAACCCAATTTTCTCTAACAGAATGGCATGTAAGGTCATTTCACATGCCCAGTGTGGGGTAAGAGAAATCCATCGCCTGCCTCTTCACAGGAAATGCAGCTGGCACATGGCTATAGACATATCAGTTTTGTTGGACCAGTGGAATTTCCCCAAGGGGTTTTTCTTGAACTCAGTGGAGTAAGTACCACCACAGATTGAAGTGTGTTTGTTACCCTCCTGGCTCTGCCTCTAACTCTAAGGACTTTGCCACTGTGCCTATGCATGGTTTCCTCTTATCCCCCACCTCTACCTTTATACATTGTTTTTCTCCTTTGGACAAGGTCTGTCTTTTTTGGCTTCTATTGTTATCCCAGTCATCTACCACACTCTCTGGCACAATAATTACTTTAAAGAAGCATGGTACCTGCTTTCCTTCCTCCTATCTGGTATTTATTTTGTTCTGCAGATCTAGAGAAAAGACAAATTGTGCCCATCTTTCTCTCCCCTACTTACAAACTTAGGGTCATAGATCTAGAGATTGAAGCTCACACAACTGAAGCATCAGAGACCATCTAGGTGAACCCTTCCATTTTAGGGATGAGAAAATTGAAGCTAAAAAAGGTTAAATGCTTTTTCCCAGAAATACAAAGATAGCAGCAGGGGCCTCTGGCACCAGAACCAGAATTCTTTCCACTGTACCATCCTACCTCCTTCATTTGTAGGTACGTACACTGTATTACATCTTAGATATACTCTGCTCTATACCTAAGATGTATTAACAGGGACAGAATGCTTGGATCATGATAAAAATTACAGGACCACAAATTCCATTTCCTGCTTTAGGAGTATTGTGTGTGAGTGTGTGTGTGTGTGTGTCTGTGTGTACTTATGTGTGCACATGCATGCATGGGCAAGGGTTGAGCAAAGGGAAGTTACTAATTCATCATAGTATCACCAGGACTTCTAGCACTTACTCATTGTTTTTCTCAAGCCTTAAGAGCAAACTGCAAGAAGAGAGGGAGTCACAAGTGTAGGCTATGCAAAAATGCCAAAAAGCAAAGTATAACCTAAGGGGGAAAGGAACAGGCACATGTTTGACCTCTATTTGTATGATGTTCGGTCAAAAATCCTGTCAATAAAGCCTCCTGTATGATAAATACCATTTGGGAGAGAGTTAGATTGAGGTTCTTGAGGTTCTACAGAACAGCTCCAATTCAAGGTAACTGTAGAGCTTTTGTGAAGTTGACTATGCTTTCTTTGGCTGCATTTCAAGGCCTTCCTTTAGAAACTAAACATTGCAAAAGATAAGGAGGCTTACATTTAGCTTCCATTAACTCCTCAAACCTTACTTGGAGAGCCAGGGTTTTTTTGTTTTTTGGGTTTTTTTTTTTATTCAGACTACAAAATTCATTTTTGAATTAGTTCAAAGCAAAAGAAAAGTGTAACATTTGAAGTGGAATTTTATACATCCCTATTGGGATTGGTGCCATTTTGTTGTTTTATGTGAGAGGGGCATGGAATTACCTCAGGAAAAATGTATATATCTTAGCAGAAGTAGTAAAAGTTTCCATATATTTGGTAAGGGAAAAAATGTATAATCATTGAGTATACTCAAAGTTAATAGCTACATAGCCCTACATTATACAGGTAAAGAAGGTGAGACTGGGAGAATTTAAAGTACTTTCACACAACATGCTCATAAAAAAGGCAAGACTAGAATCCATGTCATAAAATATTGATTTAGAGCTGGAAGGGACCTTCAAGCCCACAGAGTGCAAACATTTCTTTTTACTGCTGAGGAAACCAAGGCTGACAAGTGTTAAATGACTTGCCCATAGTCACAGAGTAATTAACTATTTGAAGTCTTATTTATTAAAATCTTATATAAATCTTACATATACATAAGATAAGATCTTATGTGAATAAAATTGTATCATATAAAATACGGGCTTAGTTTTTAGCCTATGAACATCAGATTTTTAAATCAAAGAATTTATCTGCTGCTTTCCCTTCCCTCTTACTCTCTTCTGCACTTTTTATTTGGAATTTTAGAGCTGGAAGGGACTTTAGAGAGTATAATATGCAAACATTTATTTTCATAGGCCATGATCACAAAAGATTCAATCTCAAAGCTAACTAGTAAAAGAGCCAAGGTAGAATTTAGAGTTCGTGACTACTTCTGAACCCTTTCTACTTACATTGTATTTTCTTCAACCTAATTAAATCACCCTTTCATTTCGCCTCTCCCGAACTCACTTCTCCACCAGTAATAGGTCTTGTTTAGTGTCAACCACTACAGGCAGTGTGATGTAGTAGAGACCTGACATTAGAGTCAGAAAGACTTGGATTCAGGTCGTTCCTCTGCCACATATGCAGCTTGTGTTTTTGAGCAAATCACTTAAACTCTCAGTAATCTAGGCAATTTTTTTTTCATTTTGGAAGGGGGAAAGGCATGGCAATTGGGGTTAAGTGACTTGTCCAAGGTCAAATGGCTAGTAAGGGTTAAGTGTCTGAGACCCGATTTGAACTCAGGTCCTATTGACTCCAGAGCTGGTGCTCTATTCAATGCACCATCTAGTCACCCCAAAGCAATTCTTTAAGAATATAAGTTGTATTTGAATTGGTGACCTGTGTTGCTATAGGGATTTTCCACTTTGGAGTTCTACACATCAATGAAGTCATGGGTATTGACCCAGTTTGATTAATGCTCCTGCATTTGAGAATTCCTATTACATGAGTAATTTAGGTTTTTATAATTTTTCAAATTCTAGCCTGGAGCTTGATAACTGGGGAATCACAAACAGGTGAATGCCAAATTAAGGGTTAATATGCATCATTTTCCTCATCCTCTGGCTATAAAGAATGCACTACTTTGTGTGTATCTGAATGAAAAAAAAAGTAAGATTGAATATTTAACATTCAGTTTTTACCAAGTTTATTTTAAGGCATCATAAGGAAAGTGAATAAAAGTTCTTTAGATAAATAAATGGAAGAAACTGTATTGAGAGCAAGAGGCTTTATCGTTTATAGATGTAAATTTACCATTCTTCATCACTCAGGCTAAAGTTAATTTTCTTTTGCCTTTTGGAGGGCAATTGGGGTTAAGTAACTTGCCCAGGGTCACACAGCTAGGTTTTTATTCCTGTGTGCATTAAGTGTCTGAGGCCAGATCCGAACTCAGGTCCTTCTGACTCCAGGGCCGACGCTCTACTCACTGCGCCACCTAGCCGCCCCTAAAGTTAAATTTTTACTGGGGGGGGGGGGCGGCAGTAAGCATATATATTCTTTAATTTAAAAGTCTAGCATTTACTGCCTAAAAATAAACTTGTTTTTTATGTCTTCTCATAAGTAGAGTTTGATATAGCAGGGAAGAGGGGAAAGGAGAGATAGCACTAGACTGGGATACAGGAAGACCTGAGTTCAAATCCTGTCTCTAATAGTTAATAACTGTGACTATGAATAAGTCATGTAATGCTTATCAGCCTTGCTTTCTTCATTTTTAGAATGAGAAGTTTAGAGTCTATGGATTCTGAGCTCCCTTGAAGTTCCAAATAGAGATTGATATAGAAAGATAGATGCTCCTTGCAAGAAACAAATAGTACATATGTATCCTAGGTTGGACGAGACTCACATGCTGCTCAGAGCTGTCTGATTCTGCCCTGCAGGAGTTAGAGGGGTGGAGTTTTGGAAAGGAGGAGCATTATTTGTGCTGAGAGGACATGTGTGATAAATGTCTGTCCTCAGCTCATGCTAACTCCTGCCCACATGCAATATAGCATTGTATCAGTTGTTCTCTTTACCCACTTCGAAGGGGTCAGGGATAAAGAAGTATTGAGAAGGAACATAAACACTCAAAGGATTATGAGTTGGGCAGTTATTACTCACAGGTATGTCACCATGTGGCTCCTTTACCTGATAATCCCACAGACACATAATGAGAGTGGCTCAGGAGTACAGCATGATATATACCTCAAACTAGAGCCCAGACCTCATGGATCTCTCCCTTTTATCTTATTGTTTTTTTGCTGGAGAGGTTCATAGGGACTGAGTGAAAGGGGGACTTTAGGGACAGTCAATCAGTGTGTGGTTAGGACTGCAACCCTCTTTATCAGTCATAATGCTGTGAATAGTAAGATTTGATAGCCTCACTTACATGGATTAGATGAAGTTTGCTAAACTGATAGTTTGCTAACCTTGAATTCCTAACCCTAAATATAGTTGACCAAACAAGTTGTTGGGTTCATAAGGATTTCCTAATAAATAGCCAAGTCAATTAGTGGTCAAATATAAAGTCACTTTTATCACCTTGGGCCTAGAAATAGGTAGACACGGGCTAATCTGTACACGAATTAGGGGAGGCTGTTGTAACATTCCACAGGCTTATCTAGAATGCCTGGTTATATTTAAAGAATGGGAAAAAAGAGGCAAAAATAGTTAATAAAATTGAGTAAGGGCTGTGCGTGGAGATGATCTGAGAGGAGCACTTTTTGGTACCAGGTCTGTCTCCACAAGGCCCTTCTGACATTGATTTAACTTCCCAGATTCAGTGTTGTAGCACCCATAAGCACCAATGAATTGACATTGCCTGTATGACGAAGCTTATATTTGCACTATTAAGATTGCCTCTAAGGTGGCCGAGCCAAGATGGCGGAGTAGAAACAGCATTTCCAATGTGCTCTGCCCCACACAAATTTCAAACAATGTGAAAGGGAGCTCCGAACAACTTCTGGAGCCACAGCACCCACAGAACGGCACAGAGAAACTAACCTCCTGCTGAGGACAGCCCAGCAGCCCTGCAGGGAGCGGCCAGCGCAGCGCTCTGAGAGCAGGCAGCACAGTGCACTGGGAACCGACAGCATAGCTCACAGAGCCGAGCCCAGGTCTGCGGTTTTTAGCCCCAGGAAGGCCGGGCCTTCAGCCGGCTGGTGGAACCCCAGAACACCAGCAATTGTGGCGATTCCAGAATTATCAGCACAGATATGCCTAGGACAAAGTGAGAGGTTAGTGCCCTATGGACTTTGGGACCAGTATTTGGGGAACACGTGGCTTCCTCCCCTGGGCGCAAAAAGCTGCTGAAGAAACAGCTGCACAGAAGCCATTTTGCAGCTTCAGTAGTGGCTCTAGCTCCTGGTCTGCGAACTGTAGGAAGAACCAGCAGTCAGTCTGGGGGTTAATCACTCTTGCTTTAAACTGCCTGGATCTGGATTGTGGTCTGGGGGGGGGGGGAAGTTTGGGGTGGGTATCCAACTTGACAGAGTGGGTGGAGGCTTTACAGAGGCCACCCAACTGGCGGAGGTTGTGAAGAACCCACGTTTGGGCGGAAGCTCCCCTGTCTGGTGGCAGAGTCCTACTATGGCAACAAGCCCAGAGATCAAGTAATTAAGTGGCAATATGCCTAGGCAAGTGAAACAAAATGGACAGAAAGGTTCAACATTGGACTCCTGTTTTGGGGGCAAAGAGGCTCAGGGCATGGAGGAGGACTGTGAGGTCAGACCTCCTGCACCAAAAGCCCCAAATGAAAATACAAGCTGGCTACAGGCCATGGAGGACCTTGGGAGGCAGATAATAGAAGAGGGGGAAAATTTGGGAAGAGAAATGAAAAAGATGCAAGAGAAGTATGAAATGACAGTCAGCAGCCCGACTGAGGGGAATAACACCTTAAAAAATAGACTAACTCAAATGGCAAAAGAAGCTTGGAAAGGCAATGAGGAGAAAAATGCCTTAGGAGGTCAAGTTTGCCAGATGGAAAAAGAATCTCAAGGGCTCACTGAGGAGATTCATTCCTTTAGAGTTGGACTGGAGCAAATGGAAGCTGGTGACTTTATGAGAAATCAAGATACTATTAAACAGATCCAAACAAATGAAAGAATGGAGGGCAATGTGAGATATCTCATGTGAGGGGCCACTGACCTGGAGAATAGATCCAGGAGAGATAATTTAGAAATTGTTGGACTGCCTGAAGGCCATGATCAAGGAGGGAACCTAGAGATCATCCTTAAAGAAATTCTCAAGGAGGGTTGCCCTGATGTTTTGGACCCAGAGGGCAAGGTGGAGGTTGAGGGAATCCACAGATCACCTCCTGAAAAAGATCCCCAGAAGAAAACTCCCAGGAATATTGTGGCCAGGTTCCAGAATCCCCAGATGAAGGAGAGATTACTGCAGGCAGCCACGAGGAAACAATTTCAATATTGTGGAAATACAGTCAGAATGGCACAGGACCTGGTGGCTTCTACATTGAGGGATGGAAGGGCATGTAATGTGATATTCCAGAGGGCAGGGGAGCTGGGAGTGAACCCGGGGGTCACCTACCCAGCAGAACTGAGTATCTTGTTTCAGGGGGAAATGTGGTCATTCAGTGGAGCGGAGGACTTTCAAGCATTCTTGATGAAAAAACCAGAGTTGAATAGAGAATTTGGCATTCAGACACAAGAGGCAAGAGATGCTTGAGAAGGTGATCAGGGAGGAGAGATCAAAAGGAACTTATCAAAGTTGGACTATTTACAGTCCTGCATGGAAAAACAATAACTGTATCTGATGAAACCTTTCTCATTATGAAAATAATTGAAGAAGGGTACATGGCATATGTTCACAGGTATGCATGGATGGAGGGCACAGGTTAAATTTGATGGGAAGGGATGATTATTTTTTTTGGAGGGCAATTGGGGTTGGGTGACTTGCCCAGGTTCACGTGGCTGGGTTTTTGTTTGTGTATTGGGTGTCTGGGGCCGGATCCGAGCTCGGGTCCTTCTGGCTCCAGGGCTGGCTCTCTGCTCGCTGCGCCACCTAGCTACCCCAAGGAAGGGATGATTATTAAGGGGTGAAGTCAAGAGGTGGGAGAGGAAAGTGGCAGGAGGAGATGGAGAGAGACAGTGTAGGGCAAACTATCTCATGTAGAAGAGGCAAGGGGAAGTAGTTGCAGGGGAGGGGAAGAACAGGAAGGCAAAAAGGCAAAAGCATATTCTCATTGAAGTTGGCTCAAGGAGAGAATCACATACATACTAAATGGAATATCTTACCCTCACTCACTCTCCTGAGTAGGGGAAAGGGGGATGAGAGGGGGGATGATGGAGGGGAGGGCATTCTGGGGAGAGGGGAGGTTAGAAGTACCCACTATCAAAGAGGGACAGGATCAAAGTAGGGAATGGACCAGGTGGGAGGTGAGACAGGTAGGAGGGAAATATAAGCAGTCTTTTACAATATATCTACTATGGTAATGTTTTGCATAGATATACATGTACAACACATACTGAATTGCTTATCTTCTCAGAGGGAGTGAGTGACAAGGGAGAAAGGGAATGGATCTGAAAATCGAAGTTTTAAAATTAAATGTTTCATAAGATGTCCAGGCACTGGGGCTCAGAGATTCACCTTGCCCTAATGGCAAAGTCGAAGGGGGTATGGGAGAAGATACGGGAGAGAGCAGATTGGATGAGGGGATATCTAGTGGGACTGCTATTCTGGGGTGGTGGGTAGGGAAAAAATGGGGGAAAATGTAACTCATAATCTGGTGGAAATGAATGATGTAAACCAGAAGTTAATAAAGCATTTGTTTAATTAAAAAAAAAAGATTGCCTCTAAGATCAAGTGAAAGACATAAAAATTATGTAAATTTATTTTTTCATTTCAACATAGAGGAGACCTAAGCAAAAAAAAATGAAATTATTTCCTTAACTAAGATAGAAACATGATGAGTGAAGAAGAAAGTTCCCTCATGTAGTAGAAAGTTATAACATTCAGATCACGCCTGAAAATATTTGCCATCCTTCAAAAACTTCTGGGAAGGATGAGAAAGCACAGATTATTAAGTTGTGGGAGATGACAGAACTGAAAATATGTCGTCCAGTTAATTAATAGCATAATGTAAAACATCTTCATGAAGCAAAATGATGATGAGGATGATGATGATATATATACTTAACTAAAAATAAGGGAGGTCTTAGATATATTCCAAATATACATTTGCAAAGGTAAATTTCATAAAGTAAATAAAAGAAAATCACATGCGCTGCTTTCCAAAATCAAGAAGGTAGTTTAAGTTAGCTTAATTCAATAAGAAAAAGCCTATTAAGAGAAGAACCTGCAAATGATCCCGTGCTGAGCAAGAGAAGCTGTTACATGACACCAGAAGTCTCATTAAACGACCAAGATTAAAGCACCTCAAGAAAATATAATTAAATAATGGGATCAAATGTGACTGTTGAAGAACAACACGATTGAGTGTATTTCTTACAAAGTACTTAAAGAATCAATTTACATTTGGAAATTTGCAAAGAGGTTTTATGAGAAACAAAATAAAATTTTCTGTAAGCTTTAAAAAATGTAGTCACCTGACTACAAAGATTATGAGAGGGTCCTTTCACAAACTGTAATGTTTAGGAAAGAGATCTGAAAAGCATTTCTTCACACATTAGCACAAAAATGAGAATTTGGGAATGAAAAAAACATCTACAGCTTCCCATGAGTGAGCTGAGACTCAAGGACCTGCATAGGGAATTCATAAATATACATCTTAGAAAATAGAAAGGTTCCTGGATTTGGAGTTGGGTTATCTCTTATCTGGGTTCATATCCTTCCTCTGCCTCTTACTACTTGTATAGCTTCTGCCTAGTCACTAAATATGTCTGGACTTTGGTTTCTTTGATTGTGAAATGACAGAATTGGATTAGATGGATGAACTTAAATTTAGTTCCATCTCTATGACTCTACATTCTAATTCATATCTTGATGTGCCTTCATCTCCTTTCTACATTTTTATGATGGTGAAAAATAAATTAAAATTTAAAAGTTATCCATGAGAGTAAAGTAATAACAGTGCATATTGGGTTGGGAAGGAACCTAAACTGGGAGAAAAAGTGGGGGTAGTTTTTGCTTCAGTTATAGCTAGGTTTATATTAACCTACTAAGACATCATGAGATGATTGAAGAAAACATAAGCATAGGAAGAAAGGAAGGAAAAATATTTCTTAATGCCTTCTGTATGCTAGGCAGTGTGCTAAGTATTTTACAAATATTATCTCTTTTATCCTTATAATAACTCTGAAAGGTAGGTGTTATTATTATCCCCATTGCACAGTTGAGGAAACTGAGGCAGATAGTGGTTAAGTGACTTGAACAGGGTCATACATCTAGTAAGTGACAGAGCAAAGATTCATACTCTGTCTGCTATGTCATATAGCTGCCTTCGTAGGAGGCACATGAGATCATAGGAGCATATGATTAGCCTCTGGGAGTTACTGTCTTTCTAAATCCGGGTACTCTCCAAACATGAGACCCAGGGAAAGCTTTCCAATTTATGGTTCTGAAACCACTTGTACCCTAGTTTGGCATCCATATAGTAGTATTAAAGCTTGTGAAGATACATATTGGTCACAATACGGCTAACTCTATAAACGATATAACACTGCTTTCCCCCCAAAAAGGAATTTACTTGATGAGCATTACATAGATAGAAGCAGCAAGGAAGGGTGAAAAGGACACTGACACTGAAGCCTCAAGAAAATTTCTAGCTCTTTCACTCGTTATCCATCATGGATACATCTCTTAATTGCTATTCCACTTATAACCATTATATTTAAAATGAGAAGGTTGGACAAGGTGAATTCTGAGGCCCTTTCAACCTCAAAATATATAATTCTATCACCCTCTAATTCTTTTTTTTCTTATAAATTTGATTATTGGAGAGAGACATAGTATAAACAGAAATGTTCATTAGATACACAGGTGACAAGCAACATATCTAGTAAATAATGTATATAGATTCCTCTTTAATCAATAATATAGAATATAATAACTTGAGACATCCATCACACATTGACTGAGATCCAATGCTTAGCAAAGGTTTGATTGAAATGTTGTCTATATAAGAAAGATAACCTAAGGAATATGGTAAATATCCATAGCTCTCAGTTCTCTAAATTCTAACCCTATATTATTTTGGCCTACTGGAAAATAAGATACCATATTATGGGATCATAAGATTATAGATTAAAATTGAAGGTGTTCTCAGAGGCTCACTAGACTATCCCCTTAGTTTTCTTTTTTTTTTCTTTTTGGAGGGCAATTGGGGTTAAGTGACTTGCCCAAGGTCACATGGCTAGTTTTTGTGTTAAGTGTCTGAGGCCGGATCCGAACCCAGATCCTCCTGACTCCAGGGCTGGTGCTCTATTCACTGCACCACCTAGGTGCCCCTTATCCTCTTAATTTTATAGAAGAATCTGAGGACTAGGAGAGGCAGCATGTGTGGGTGGATATAGGAGTGGGGAACATGGCATATAGCCTTCTAGGTCCTTGGGTGTGGCCATTTTATGGAGTACACGTTTCATAGAACAAATTCTTTTATTCAGAATTTTTGTTCTGTGAAGTCTGGATTCAAAGGACTACCCCTGAGGACCTAGAGGGCCACATGTGGCCTCAAGGCCTCAGGTACCCTCCCCCCACCCTACACACACACTTGGCTAGGGTAATAACTGTGGATTCTGGAAATTCTGAGTTTGAATCCTGCCTCAGACATTTAGCAGCTGTGTGATCATGGGCAAGTCACTTAGCTTATCATCCTTACTTTTTAAAACTATAAAATGAGGGTGATAGCAGAACATACCTCATAACATTGGTGTATCAAATGAGATAATATATCTAAATTGTTTTGCAAAACTATAAAAAAGTTATCAATCATTATGAGACTTGCCCAAAAACACACAGGTAGTAAACAACAAGAGACTAGACATATGATTCCTTCAGTAATTCTTTCATCAAACTAAGATTTAATGTGATTTTCTCAGCATGAATAGAGTTTTGGATTCAGAATCAAGACCTGTGTTTGAATCTCAATTCTATTACTTACTACCTATGTGACATTAGGCAAGTCAGTAAGTCTCTATGGCTTGTATTTTCTTGTATATAAAAAGAAAGCTTTGAAGAGATGACCTCTCTAAGACCCATTCTAACTCTGACTCTATGATCACATAAGCCTGAGAAAAATTCATTTCAACGTGTTCCCTTTAAAGACATTGTTCTTCCCGTTTACATAAGGACTGATATGAAAAAAAAAATCCCTTAAATTCAGTGTTAAGGAAGCATTTTTGATGATGAAATGGTGCACTTTGTTTTATGAAACAATGAAAACTGTATAACCCAATATGTTTCCCTTATTGCCTTAACTGCCTGAGAGCTCAGCCCCATTCATTTTGCAGTAGCAACTGGGAGCAGTTTAGTTGTAATTCCTGTCAAGATATTAGGAGACACCCTGTTTTCCATAGCTAAGGCCCATCAAGAAAGCTGTGCACTGAGCTTGTTTTTGCACTCACCCTGTTGATCATCTCACCTTCTGGCAAAATAACATAATTATTTTCTTGCTTTGACCTGTACCATGTGTTCTCTGAGCTCAGAAAAGCACTGGACAAATACCCATGTTCCGACCATGAAGCCTTGCTTTGAAACAAACTTAGCTCATTCTTGTTATTACTCCTCATTGTCAGGGCTATAGCTCACTGTGTAGCCCTTGGTATAAGTATTGAGATCCCCACACTGCCTTGGGTCACCACCCCCCGAAATGGGACCCTGGCACATGTGTCCTTGCTTGCAAGTCATTTTCTTCATTTTGAAATTAAATTCCTTTTTGATTCCCTCCTCTTCTGTCTCTGGTCTGCTCTGTTTGGCTCCAGCCAGCCACTGGTTAGAGGCCATTTCCATCTGGTTGACATTACTGAATATGGGAAAGGAGGTGGGCAGAGGAATAGATAGACAGATAGACCTACAATTTTCAGTACTTCTAAGTGATCAATGTTCAAATTAACTTTGCCACTTCTTTTTAGTTAACATTGGGAAACTCTTTAAGATATATGTCGTTTGTTTAGAAATGTAGTAGATTGGAATTCAAATGTTCACATAATCTTCTTACCACACATTTGAGAAATAAAAATTGTTCTTATTGTTGTTCTTCCTTCATTATCAAAGAGGACCAATGACATCACAAGGGTGATGGCTTGATTTGAGAATGAATTAAATTTAAATGAGGCAGTGATGTGCAAAGTCATTACCCTCCAGATCCACCCTTGAATGGAAAGAAGTAAGTCAATATGACCGGCCATGGCCTAGGATGTAGTGGGTGACCTTGACCTTTCTAAATTAAGGTATTTTCCATATCTCAGAAAATTAAAAGAATTTGCACAAGTGTATTAGTATCACCAGGGATGTAGGAATTCAAATACTTTAGGGGGGAAAAAAAAGAAAAAAAAACTATGCCCTAAAAGTCTATTATTCTACCTTTGCAAAAACTCTCTATTGTTCCTTCATTTTTAACTGAATCAATAACAGAATATTTTCTCATTGATTCCCCACAACAACCTTTGAAGGTATGCGTTATTATTGTCATATTACAGATGAGGAAATTAGGTTAAACGGTTAAGGTTAAAAGACGTTCCCAAAGTCACACAGCTAGTAAATACCTAAGGCAGGATTCAAATGTGTGTCTTCCTGACACTAACTGCAACATTCTGTCCACCACATTACCTATCTGCCCCAATATACATTTCTGTAATAGGAATATAATCTTATACTAGGAATAGACTGTTTTGCCTTTCATACTCTTGCAAAGGAACTGATATTTCCATATCTTTCCAGGTGTAAGATGATTCTATAGACTTTAAAGGTCCTCACTTTTATCTTCTGTTATACTAGGATAAATGAAGATGCTATTTTTAACAATTAAGTACAAGTAGAACTTGCTTTCTGAAAAAGAAATCCAAAAATATTAATTTACAAAACCCTGATGTCTGAAACAATTATATATATACATATATATATATACATATATATATATACTCAGAATATAAAAATCCATATACATTATTTTTAATGATGTTCATAATGCATTTTCAAAGTATCATAATCTGAAGTTGGTAGGGGACTTAGAAATCATTTTGTCAGACTCCTTTATTTTTGAAAGTAAGGAAACTAAGGCCTAGAGATGTTAAGTTAATTGTTTTAAGTCATACAGTTGACCAAGGAAGGAAGTGAACACTGAATCACTGAGACCCCTTAATTCCTCATAAAGTCTTATTCTCTCCTAAAGTCAGCTGAGAAAACAACACCAAAAAGTTTTATTTTGTTTTGTTTTGTTTCATTTCTCAGTAACTAATTTTTTATTTCTTTTGGAAAGACATTTCAGGGGAAACTCATTCCAATCAGACAGGTATTTCAAACATGGGCTTCCACTCCCGATTTCATTATTTTGGTGGTTTACAGACAACTTTTTAAGAATGTGGTGATTGTATAAATAAGGAGAAGATGTCCATGGAAATTTTTAAAAGAGCATTTACTGCAAATAATTTTGAGCATGGAAATATTAGTCAGCATTTACATAAGAATTACATTTTGATAGAAGTCAATATTGAGAAATAGATTGAAAGCACCACAATGTGGAATCACAGCAGTCAATAATCCAGAAAGAAGGGATTGGATGTCAGCAGGAAGGCACCTCCTGCAGGAGAGAGGGGCTGAAACTTTTCTTGCTATATACTTTCTCTTGGATCCACTCCTGATCATTATCTGTACTGAATGAAAAGGAAAATACCTTCTTGGGAACCTCTTCTGTATTTTATGTCATTATTAAAGGGGGTTCATTTGATCTAATTTCTTCTTTCCCCAAACATACTAAAAATAACTTCATAATATTTTTTACTAACATGAACTAATAATGCCTTACATATTTAATATACTTCTCCAGCAACCTATACTGAGCAAAGCAGAAGATAATATAGCAGTATGTTTTGTCTCATACATTCCCCTACACACACACACACACACACACACACACACACACACACACACACACACTTATCTCTCAACACTCAAAATAGATGTCCAAAAAAGAAATCATAAGGAATTTATTAAAGTTGAACTATTTACATTCCTTCATCGAAAGATGATAATTGTAACTCATAAGATTTTTCTCAGTATGAGGATAATTGAAGGGAATATCTTTCTCTATCTATCTATCTATCTATCTATCTATCTCTATCTCTCTACATGTATAGGTGGGTGTATGTGTGTATATATATGTGTGTGTACATATATACATATAAAGAGGGCATAGAATGAGTTGAAAATGAAAGGATGATATCTTAAAAATAAAATTAAGAGGTGAGAGAGGAATATATTGTGAGAAGGAGAAAGGGAAAGATAGAATAGGGTAAATTATCTCACATAAAAGAGGCAAGAGAAAACTGTTATAGTGTAGGGAAAGAACAGGAAGGCAAAAGTGAGTGAGTCAACCTTACTCTCACTGGATTTGGCTTAAGGAGGGAATAACATACATACTCATTTGGGTATCTTACCCTACAGGAAAATAGGGGAAAGGAGATAAGAGGGGGGATGATAGAAGGGAAGACAGACTGGGCGAGAGAGTAATTAGAAACAAACACTTTTGAAAAGGGACAGGGTCAAAAGAGAAAATAGAATAAATGGGGGGGGAGGATAAGATGGAGAGAAATATAGTTAGTATTTCACAATATAACTACAATGGAAATGTTTTTCGTAACTACACATGTACAACCTATACGAACTGCCTGCCTTCCTAGTAGGAGTGGGTAAGGAGAGAAGAAAGGAGAGAGTCTGGAACTTAAAGTTTTAAAAACAAATGTTAAAAATTGTTTTTCACATGCAGCTGGGAAATAAGATATATGGGCAATGGAGTATAGAAATCCATCTTGCCCTACAAGAAAGTAAGGGGGAGAAGAGGAGGGAGGATATAAGAGAGACAAGGTTGGGGGAAGGGGTATTCAATATGCTTGCCATCTTGGGGTGGAGGGGTAGGGGAGAGATGGGGAGAAAATTTATAACTCAAAATCTTGTGGAAATGAATGTTGAAAACAAAAAAATAAATAAATTTTAAAAATAGATGTCCAAAAATTAAATCATAGAATCAGTTAGAATGAAAGTGAACACAACTAATAGGAGACCCCTCAAACACTGACTTAAAGTCTATTAAGTCTTAATTTACAAAGACTTCCCACAAATTTAATTTTTTTACTTACTAGCCCCCAGAAGATTAGAAGAAGAAAATTATGGGAGAGGGTTGTTAGAGACAGCAGGCACTCTAAGAGCTGCAAGAAATTACAACTCAGACAAACAGAAGGAACACTTTAAAAATTAGTAAATAATCAATTATTGAGCACCTATTATGTGCCGGGCAATGTGTGTGAAATGGAGAATGGCAAAAGACTGGCCTTGACTTCAGAGAGTTTGCAGTCCAGTGGGGTAGATGACATCCAAAGAACTGTTCATAAATGAGCTATAAACAAAACCCTGAAACCCAGTGTTACTTGCTGTAGTAGACTGTAAGACCTTCTTTCAACTTTGTCCAGATATATAATTTTTCTCAGTCCAATGAACTCCTGGAGTGAAAATTCACTTTTCCAAGTTATTTTAGGAAACCGTCTGTAACTTTGTCTCAGAAAGTTGCCTTGGATGCTAAATGTTTAACTTATTTCCTCCTGGTCAGACCATTGGCACTGATTCTTTTAGTATTTCACAGTTGACTCTCTTATACACTGCTCCTCCTCTACCCCATCATGCCCTCATGGGTACTGCAGAAGAGTCCAATACTAATTACTCATCTTAGTGGGCCAGAATCTAGGGGAAATGTTGTGTTGGTCACTCTCCTCTCTTTTAGAAAGCAGAGGTCTGTGACGCTTCTTAGTTTATATTGAGGGTATATTAGTATTCAAAACTTTTAGCAATTAAATGAGGTAAGCTTAAATCAAAGGAAACAGTCAGTATGTGAAATACTTCATTTTCCAAATTATGTATTCACTCAACATAGGAGATAAATATTTAGAACCCTTAAAGTAAAACAACATTTAAAAATATATTTCATAGAGAGAAACTTTACTTGGGTAAAGTTACCTCTAAAGATATTTTTTAATAGCTAATCATTTCCATTTTGGATTTTCCAAATATTTAAAAATCTGATGCATCATTATGTAGATGGATGATTATTATCTGGAATGTTTTCCAAGTCTTTTGTAAAACTTCTTCCCAACTATTTCTTCATTTTATAAAATATCATTTTCCTTGCTGGGAAGCTGTTAAATGGGCAGACTCTAGGGAACTTGAATTGAACACAGTGAGCTCAATTATATTGATTTCCCAGAATTGGGAATAGCCTTGCTTCTAGAATGTTAGAAAATTACAGAGGAAAAATGCTAGCAGAACAATGGTTAAAAAGAAATGGCTTGAAAATTTAGATGATGAAAATCATCAAATCCTGTGTGTCACATAATTAGGTTTTTATTTTGTCCTCTTCAAGTTAGTAGCCATTAACAGCAATTGCCTGTCTGTCTACTGTCTGTGCCAAGGTTATGAAACATGTTTACCTTGTAATGTTTCTGTAGTCTGCGTGCAGAATAAAGTATGCTCTCATTTTCTTGAAGTGCTTTCTCTGCCTCCAATCCATTAATCTCAGGAGACTTTTTAAGAAATGGTAAGGGGATGCTAATGTTGTTTAAATATTTATACTATTTAAATATCACTGCTCTCCTCAGCTCAGGGGCTGTTAAAGCAGTTTGTCAGATCTATTCTGTACACCTTTTTTCATTTTCTTCAAAGGCGTGCCATTTTTTTCCTCATAGCAGTAATTTTCCAAACATTGGCCCAGACACATTATAAGAGAGAAACAATTATAATTGTGATCAATGGCCATTGTGCACTTTCAGAGTTTCTGCAAGGATCATCTACTAATGGTCTGTCTACAGATAGATACTAGAAAAAAATAGCATCTGTACCATTTTATCACACAGGTAGAGTAAATAAATACTGAACTGAAATAAATCACTGTTGTATAATCCTGCATGCTGTTCAAGATCTGAAAGGCCGCATTCAATATAAGTAAATGAAAAATGACTCCTGTTATTAATCGACATAGCAAAGCAAGAAACTTGCTGTATGCATATCCATTTAAGTATCATTGCAGAATGAAGGAAAGAGCTACCTGGAATCAAACTAGAAAGCAATAACTATAAGTGATAAATAAGGAAGGGATAGTTTTGCATTTTGTTAAGGGATAAATATTGTGTTTCTGTAACTGTGCAATGTTGTGCACTAATGAAATAATCTATAGCTGCATGGAAGTAGCTCCATGGGTAAAATGATACTCTTTGTGGTACAAGTAGTACAAGAAGAGCTAGATCTTAATTGAAATACAAAAGTGGATTGAAGCTATTTATTGAAGGTTGTAGCGTAATACTTCTCGAGGACAACCTTTGAATTTTCTTTGAAATCTCTTGAAATTAATCTTGAAGTTAAGTTTTGATGCAGAATCAAAGTCAAAAGCATGGTTTTTATTCAGTCTGGATTGTAGGTTCTATACCTCAGTGTTCTTTGGCTTCCTAATTTGAAAGTTAAATGGAGAATAAAAGTGTTCTGAACAAATGCAATTAGATCATAAGCTTCAAGCAACTAATTGCCTTTAGAAAAATTAAATCCGTTAAACAAAAACGGAAAAAATCTATACTTCAAACTTTTTTGGAGTTTTGGCCCTTTCATTATGGCGTAAATTACTTGAAAAATTAAATCAAGGGAAACTCTAATCAATAAAATGCATATAATAAATTAAAAAGAAGTCAGATTTTGGTATTTCTTCTAGAAGACTTTTTTAAGGGATGGATACTGAGGCCCCTATTGGCCTTCAAACCTGTGATTTTATGATTCTCTTGTATAATTTCTTATTTATAATTAGCTGCATCTTGCTCATGGCTATAGATAATTTGGATAAATCTTACTCACGAAATAATCTCATAACTTTTCTAGATAGCCTTAGCAAATACCTAAAATTATTCAATTGTAAGCTTCACAAAACATTTATAGGGCATTCAGTTAGGAATATCCATGTGACTATGCAGTTTGGCCCACAGTATTTTAGTGTTTTTCAATCCATTAAATGGGAAGGTAAGACCTATCATAAAGTAATTTCTAGAGATATAAAAGATGATTCAGAAACATAATTCACTTAAATGATAACATCAGTATCAGTATAATCATTACTATGATATCCTGGTTTCCCGTCTTTACTATTTAATTAAATTTAACCTAAATATATTCTGCCTAAGTGGTATAATAGAAAGGAACTCTGGCATATTGGTTAAAGAGCTCTCTTCAGAGGCAGGAAGATCTGAGTTCTGGACCTACTTCTGACCCTTGCCCAAGGTGATATCAATTAACCTGTCAGGGTCCCTGGTAGTTCTCTAAAATTAAAAGTGCAGAACATCAGATCTGTATTTCAATGGTGGAAATTATTTTCTCACTTGGAGTTCTCTAAAACGTGGATATTACCAGTTTAGACCAAAAAAAGTTTGGGGAACAATATAATGCAATAGTAATTATTGTGCATATTGATTAATCATTTGTTCACAGTTATTTTGAATTTATCTCAGACATTTCTACTGAGATAAGGTTTAGAGCAAATGTCTTCCTTTGTTACTATACTCTTTTATCATCTTTTGCTATTTACATTGACTCATTTTGCCTTTCACTGGACATGTAGGCCTAAAAGCCTTAATTATTAAGAAGATTTCCTTGTTCTTTCTAGTTCAATGAAGCACATAAGTGATTAATACGCTTTGTGCATGTGTACAGATGTACAGGTACACATTCAAATTCATGCACATGTGTGTGCACATTCAGGTATTTGAATTTATACCCACAGATATGGATGAACTGCCACTCAGACACACAGTTTGCTGGAAGCAATATCAACTTATTGAAAATGAATATGGTTCATTCATTCACTTTGAAGTAGAGTTGACAAACAAGGGAAATGCATCATGATAAGATGGTTCAGTCCCACTTGATTTTCATTTCTCCTTGAATCATGTTCACCTCATTTGTCAGGCTTGTCTCAAAGTAAATGAAATCTCATCCATTTTCAATAGGTTGGTATTGCTGCTCTCCCTGATGAGCTATATGGAACCTTGGAAGACTCCATTGGGTGCTCTGTCTTTTCTTTTTTTTTAACCTCTCAGAGAATGAACAAGAAGGCAGTCATAGTATTCTATATGCTCTAACTTTCTCCTAAATTTTATCTGACAATTTGAGAGAGGACAGATGGATTTCAAGTTTTAAAATTATCAATATAATATATCAGTGTCTGGTGAGAATTTTATTAAGAAAAGCTCAGAGACCAAGCGGTTATTTGCTTGGTGTCAGGCTGAGAGTAGAGAGACCAAGGGTGCTACCATATAAGACAGTGTAAAATCAGGATAAAGTCTTTTTTCTTATGATTCTCCTAAAATCATTTTCTCATAACTCTCCAAAAAGCATTAATTGTTGCTTCTCCTAATCACCACACTTTCCATCATTACTAGTTTTCCATGGCTTTCCATGATTCTCAATGTGACCTGAAGACCTTGAAAAAAGTCAGCTCATCCTTTTTTAGCTCTTAGTTAATTTTCCATTTTTGTTCATTAAGTCGTATATCCATGCATCCTGAAAAGAGTTATTAAAGGTATTTATCTTATAGGCCTCACCTAGACACTCTGGGAGAGAAAAGTAAAATACACGATATATGAATGAATAGTTCTAGCTGAGAGATAACCAGTGCTATATACTGTAGGGATTTGGCTGGGAAATACGGGGTGGTCAGGGAAAGCTTCATAACTGAGGCCAGTCTTGAAATCAAACTTGAATGATTAGAGAATTCACAGAGGAGGGGGCATGTCAGAAAGTAGTAGGAGCACAGAAACACAAAAAAAGGCATAAGAATGGAAAACAGATAAGGGTACAGGTGGTTCACAACAATGGGATGCCCAAGAAGTTGACTTGATGGGAGAGGGATCATACAGAAAATAGTGAAAGAAGAGGTTACATAGTACAAGAAGGATGGAGGTACTGATTTTTTCCCACACCCTTGTGCCTATAGAGAATTACCAATGATACCCTGAGTTCTGAGATTAGGCTTTTCTGTTCTCATTTTTTCTTAACCTTTTTATAACATTTGACAGCATTGATCACTTCCCTACTACCAGATACACTATTTTTTTTTGTTTTCATGACTCTGCCTTTATCTGTACCTCCCAATTTTCTTTCAGTCACTTTTCCCCAGCATGCTTTTTCTGAATCATGATCCATGTGTGTTTTTGTGTGTTTGTGTGTGTCTGTGTGTATGCCCCAGGTATTGATGCTGAATCTTATCTTTAATTTAGCTGCTCACTTGATGATCTCCTTGGCTCCCATGGGTTCAACTATGAGCTACCTTTCTAATCCTAGTCACCCTAGCACCAATTCTACTTGCATTTCCAGAAGCATTAGGGCATTTCCAAATGAGCACTTCATGGATATAGAAAAGAGAACTCTTCTTTTTTTCCCCTTCAAGTCTTTTCCTCTTTCTAAATAATTATTTCTTTCAAGGACATGACCATCAAAGTAACCTAGATTTGCAAACTTTTCCCCACCCCTCATATCAATCAATTGCAAAATCTTGTCAACCCTACCTCCATGAAACCTTTCACATTGGTCATCTCTAATGACTTGGATTAACAGTCTTGTCAAGGTGTCCATCACCTCTTAACTGTTAACTCTTAACTGCCTCACCTTGTTAATTAATTTTATTACTTCTAGTATCTTCCCTCTTCAAGCTATCCTCCACATACCTGGCAAACTACCAATCCTAACATGCCAGTCTGACCTAGTTCATAGAACAGTGAGAATAAAAGGCAATATTCATGTAACACCTACTCTATGCTAGGTACTATGCCAAGAATGGGGGATGATAATTCTATGGAAGCAAAAGCACACAAAGAAAGGAAACAAATAGACATTAATCACTTATGTGGTTCTAGGAACTGTGGTAATACATGACTTACAATATCATCTTATTTGATTCTTACAACAACTTAGAATGTAGATGTTATTATTACCTCTATTGTATAGCTAAAGAAACTGAGGCAGAAAGAAGATAAATGACCTTTGCAAGGTCACACAGCTAGTAAGCATCTGACTCCAGGCCCAGTGATCTAACCACTATCTGCCTCAAAACCTGTCTTCATGCCTCTAGGATAAAAAAGAAGCCTTCTGATAGGCTTTTAAAAACCTTCACAATATGACCTCAAACTCCTTTTCCAACCTATGTTTTACACATTAGTCTAATTTCCTACTAGTCAAAGAATGCATACATCTGTATATGCTTCCCCCACTCCCCAAACCATGTTTTTGCTCAGGTTGTTTTCTGTAGCTATAAAATACTGCTTTTTTGCCTCTTCCTTGGAGAAACTACAGTTTTCTTGAAGATTCAAATCAATTCGGAGAATTCTATTTAGGACCATAAAATGAATAAAAGTCAATAAAGCTGATCACATCGTTTGGTGACACTCTTTGCTTAGAAAGCAATCAAGTAGTTAAACATTTATCTAAAAAGCAAAGAAACACATGGTGAGATTTGATTTCTCATACTCAATCTGATCAGCAAAAGCATTCATGATTTTTCTATCAATATGTCAAAGATCTATGGTTTTATTCATCTTCTAAAGGCAATAGTGTGTGTGTGTGTGTGTGTGTGTGTGTGTGTGTGTGTCTTAAAGCAGTATGTCCATGTGGTGCTCTAACCCAGTGGTGTCAAACTCAAATAGAAATGGGACCACTAATTCATACATAAGTATCCCTGTGGGCTGCATATTGACTTAGTTTTGAAATCTCATGTGTTTATACATGTGTGTATGGACATACACACATATATGTTTGATGCATATATGTATACATATATATATATGTTTAGGTGTGGGCATGAGTTTTATTGCATTTTTATTTTGTTAAATATTTTCTGGGGTGGCTAGGTGGCACAGTGAATAGAGCATCGGTCCTGGATTCAGGAGGACCTGAGTTCAAATCTGGCCTCAGACACTTGACACACTTACTAGCTGTGTGACTTTGGGCAAGTCACTTAACCTCAGTTGCCCTACAAAAAGCAAAAAATTATATATTTTATTACAATTTAATCTGGTTCAGGCCCCACTCCAGGTAGAACAAGAAATTCTTCGAAAGAAGATACTGTTTCTCTTTTGTCTTTGCTTTCCCAGGGTTTAGTATGGAAGAAAATTCTGTTGGCTATGTTTAAACTGCTAGGAAAAAATATATATATTAACATATAGTAACCTTAAAGAGGCAAACAACCATACTGTGTAGAATTGAATTTCCAGATAGGGAGAAAGGATACTATAATGAATAGGTAAATCAATCTGGAGTCCCCTGTTGACCAGAGTTCAAAATCTTCTGTCATTTATAACATGTGGGTCCTTGGACAACTTACTTTCTCATTGGAACTCAGTTTCCTTATATAAAACAGAAAGAAGGTTGAATTAACAGTTACTTCCATTTCTAAATCTACAATCCTGTTATGCTCAATGTGCTTTTTAGATTATTAGGAAAGCAAGTCAGGTATTAGGGAATTAAAAGGATCCCACACACTTCTTAGATGACTTTTTTTTTTAGAGGACCCCCATACTCTCATCTGTCTGAAGTTTATTCAGGTGGTCTTGTTGACTTAAGGCTGACTGAATGATTTAGATAAGAGGCTAATGCATTTCATTCAATCCAGGATTGAAAGCTATTCCTAGATCAGCAATTTTACCAGGTCTTTTAGGTCCTACATCCATCATAGCCTCTCAGATTAAGCAACTGATTAGTTGCATTCCTGCCCTGTCTTCATTATCTTCCTACCTTTCTTTTGTTTCCTTTTTGACAGTCCTTCCTGTTCTGTTCATGGTAGATATTGACCAATACAATCAAAATGACCCCAAATGGCCCTTAGATCTTTTATGTTCTTATTTCCTTGAAAAAATCCATGTACTTTCAAGGCTATAATTATCCCCTCTATGAACATCACTCAAATCTATATTCACAGCCCAAACTTCTTTCCTATGTTTTGGCTTAATTTTTTGGTAAATTTTAAAATTTCAAATATACATACATATATTATATATAATATGATAGTCCCTATATCTTGGCAAAATTAATAGCTATTAATAGCACTACTATTACCCAAGGCTCTACACTTTGGAGTCATCTTTGACATCTCCCTCTCTTTAATCCCTTACATCTAGTTTGTCACCAGGTGCTATTGATTCATTCTTATGTCTCTCAGCTGGGTTCTAAGTTGTAGGTTTCTTTATTCCAACTTTCATCAAGAAAACCAAACCTTCAACACCTTTTACCTACAATCTAATTGATTCATTAGTTTCTTTTTCTTCCATTCCATCCTGCATAATATGATTAGACTGATCTTTCTAACATTGTCTTCGACACCAACTTATAGAATTCGAGAATTAGGATGGGCATTAGGAATTGGAACATCCTACTGTTCAGAGAACTATAATACCTCTCTGTTGCTTATTGTGCTGACACACAGTCTACCTTATCTTTAAGACTTTTCACATGTAGGATGTAGGACTAGGCTACCTAAACAAAACTTAAGTGATTCCTCTAAATTTATACACACACATATACACACATGTAAATATACATACATATATATTTTAATATGACTATCAGTGATTTTATTCCTCTTAAAACTGTTAATCTAATTATAATCCGTATCATACAACTCCTGTGTATGCATAACTCCTTCTATTGCTCTGCTCTAAAAGGATATCTTAACCAGATTGCAAGCTCGTTCAAGGTAAACCCTATGTTCATAAAATATAGAATTTCCATCTTTTATAATCTCACTTTCTCTTACCTAGCATCAGCACTACGACCACTACACACACACACACACACACACACACACACACACACACACACACACACACACGGTAGGGCTATATCTTAAAAAAATCCCAAAGTTATTCGAATGGCTGACGAATTTATGCATATTTAAAATAATAATTCTTTTTGTTTTAAAGGACGTATAGTCTTTCTGTTATTTTTTGTTTCCCACCACATGGATTTGTTGCGAATAGCATCAGTAAGCAGCCTGTTTAACAGTTTCAAAAATGTGCCTCTTCCTCTCCTCTTTATTGGTTGCCAGTCTAGACCACAGCACAATTAAAAACTCTTAATGTCTATTTTTCTTTTATTCACATTTTTCCCCTGAAACAAAGTTTGTAAGTATGACTCACTTGTGTAATTCAACCATTTATTCATTCATTCAATAAATATTTATTACATGTTTACTATGTGCCTAAAACTGTGCTTGATAGAAAATATAATGACAAAAATATGAAATGGCAACTGGTCTCAAGGCGACTCCCTCATCAATTTTTCTAGCACATTTTTTGCTGGATTTCTTCATGCTCCCATTTCAAACTTTCTTTCTAAAATTATATTTATTGATTGACATTCCCTAATCACCTATAACAGAATCTAAGCCCTTTAAGGGAAGGGACTGAGCTGTTATGTTTGTTTTTATTTTAGTATTTCTGAAACCTAACCATGATAATTGTAGACATTTAATAAAAATTTTATTGAACTGATTTAAACTAAATTGAACCTTCATGTGAAGCAGAAGGCATAAAGACTAAAACAAGAATAAAGTAATTTCATGCCTAAACTGACCACAATCATTAAAAATTAAAAAAAAAAAGATATAAGGCTAAATTATAAAGGAATTCTGGAATGACCTCCAGCTCTTTTCTAATTGGTGAAGCACCCAAATTAAGGACTTTGTGTCTCTCTTTTTCTCTTTTTTTTGCTTGCTTTTGGAGATGAGAGACCTCTATGGTCATGTGTTAAGTCATGTTCTAGGTACTATGAGAGGAGCATTGATTTGTAATTTTCATCCTATTTGTAAGAACGCTTGTGGTTCTGTATCATTATGGTTAATTTGCCTAATTGTATGCTCGAGTAATGGAAGTTTTTAATATACTTAATTGAATGTATGGAGCTAGGAAATTTTGACCCAAACCAAATGGGGTCAGAAAGAATCAGACATGCCTCAACAAGAGTGAAAATATCCATTTGTTAGACTTCATGACATAATTCTTTCCTTTCTGGTACCTGCCGATTGTCCTTTGAGATAATCATGGAAAGATGGTTAAGTTGCTCATTCAGAAGGATAATCAGTTGCACTTCCAAATCCTTAGAGAAGTGTTTGCAACAAAATATCTACACATAAATAGAGTAGTGTCTAATGTTGTTGGTTTTTCATGATGATACTAACAAACACCACTTATGTTTGTCTCATGCTTTCCAATTTTCAAATTCTTTTACATTTTGACCAACCATAGATTTTTTATGCAGGACAAAATCAAAATACACTATCTCTTTTTAGGGAAATAAGAATGAAGAAACATGAGCATGATAGAAAGTAACAAAATTCTAGTCAAGTCAACAAACATTTAAGTGCCTGTTATGTATCAGGGAGGAGCAAGAAGCTAAGCAATTGTGTTAGTCTGTTATTCACTATGCCTCTTTTACAAAATCAATGGCAAAAAGAAAGAACTCTTTTGACAGCTGCTTGTTTCATCCTATTCTCACATTGACAGGGCCCAAATTGGGAGAGGAACAAGAAGACTAGAATTTAAAATCGCTCTTGGCCATTCAAATCTTTGTAGTTCATATCACAACCACTGAATCCATCAGGAACAAGCTTCAGTGCATTTCTTCTATACAAATTTCTCTACTGGTTCTTTCAGTAGGCACTTTTCTGAAATTAGTTCCTATACTCAACTTGGAAATATATTACTGTTCTGAAACCTTTTCCTTTTTATTCTAGAGTAGTTCCATTTTATTATTTTTTTTTTTTTTGGTGAACATCTTCTGTAAATGACATTGGTGACCTTTCCTAACAAGGAATGTTGAACTGTTATTTTCAGCTGGAGGACAGTATTCTCAGAACTCTTGCTGAGCCAAAGGGATCTTGTTCCTGTCTCATAAATTATTTTCTTCTCTGCATCAAACACCCAAGGGGGTTCCATCTAAGTTGAATAACTCACTGCATTTGTTTCTAAAGGTTGTGTCTTGTTTTTTCTGCTCATTAGAAGTCCAGCTGCTTGCAGAGAGCATCCATTTCACAAGTCTTTCTATGGTGTGAAACTCTATCAAAAATGAATATTGGGATATGGTATATTCTCAATAGTGTCCTTTCCTTCCCACTCTCTTCACTGTAGGGACCTTCAGACTCACTCTATCTCTATCGTAATGGAAGACTACAGCTAGTTATTTTGGGATGACTTCAGTGATCTCTTAGAATTTATTTGCCAAAATTGTGGAGGAGTAGGACAACTGCAATTATTCTATTTGTCACAGAATCACGAGTACTAAATAAAGTATCATTCAATGCATAGATTTAATAATAGCTAGAAGAAATAAGCAGGATGCAATATAAATTAAAATTATGAGTCTATTGCAGCACGAATAATATTTAAATTCAACTCTATGAATGCACAAAAAGTTCAAAACCAAAATCTGTTGTTACATTTCTGTTCACAAAATCTTTGACAAGCGCACTCAGTGATATCCTCTAAATACTAATAGAATTGATTTGTATTAAAATTAAGCAATCCTAAAGGTTTAGAATATTTGTGCCTCTCTGGAATTATTTAAATGAAAGGGAAATACAATCAAAGAATGACTGAAAAATCATAGTGAGCTATTCTCTATTACTCCCAGAAAAAAAAAAAAAGGACTACTCCAAATGACAGGAACAGAGTCAATGCAGTAATTTATAAGCCTCAGGGAAAAAGAAAAGAGGATTTAGTGTATTGACTATAAGAATTAGGAAAACCTGGGTTTGAGTTCTAGCTGTCTCAACTTTTCTTTGTGAATCTGATCAAGTCTTTTTTGCAATTGTGGCTCAAGAGGCTCTCTAATAACTGTAAGTTGGAGAGAAATTGCTAGTCTTCATTGGCAGAGGAAACATTATTACTGGAAGTTTTCTATACCAGTAAAATCACAGGTCTAAAATTTTAAAAAGAAGACAAAAAGTCTAGATTTCACTTCTTCAAAATAGAAGAGAATTCAGTGATCAGGATGACAGTGTATGCCTAGACTTATTTTGTATTAGTTTTCAAATAACAGTTTAGTCTTAATTTTGACCTTAATCTGTATTCCACCTAGATATAGAACTACTCCAAGAGCTAGTCCTGAAGGTGTTGACATATTAATAACCTGTTTTGTTAATCCGGTGTCTATGTCCTAGTTCACAATTCCTCCCACAGTACAGACCCATGATGCTAAATTCCAGGAATCTAAGAGCAATTAATAAGAGACAGGCAGAAATACAACCTGAGATTGAAGAACAAGGTATGGTTTTTATTATGTAGTTTTTTTTTTCATTGTTATTATCCAGCAAGGAATTCCCCAGAGCTAGTCTTACAATTTTATACAATGTATTCCTTCATTTTATTTTCCTTATAACTTGGATCAACAAATATCCTTGGGTTGACATTTATTAACATATTAAACCAGATTCTCCCAATAATGTAAAGGAACCACTTTAGAAGTTATAGCTTTGGAAACTTTGGAAAGGACATTAATTTAGAGCACTGGGTTATTATGAAATGTACTTAAAGAGCTCCTTATTAGCTGTTTGACTTACTGCTTTCTATTCCCTCTATAGGATCCATTACAAAACTCAAATATCAGTATAATAAAAACTATTTTCAGATGTCATTTACACTGCTTTATTCATGGCACCAAATGAAAATAACATCTTTTTTTTTTTTTGCTTTGAATACAAAACAGTTTCAGTTTTGCCAGGATCTTCAAGTAGGCAATCTAGCCCAAGTCATCTTTAAATATTAATCCCTAGCACAATATATCCAACAAGTAACTCTCTAGCCTCCACCTGAAGATCTCTAAGATTGCTTCTTATTTAATTATTAGGAAGTATTTTCTTATATCAACCTAAAACCTGCCACTCTTCAACTTTTACTGATTATTCTTATTGCTATATTCTTGGACCAGAAAAAGAAATTATAATCTCCATTTTACAGTATAGCTTTTCAAATTTTAGATGCTAGTTAACCCTACCCCATCCCAACTCTTTTTTTTCTCCATGTGAAAAAACCCTAGTTCTCTGAACTGTCAGTGAAACTGTGACTGGACTCTAGCCATAAACCTAGTCATGCTTTGATGCTTTTCTGCTCATAATTGCAATTCTAAAATTGTAATTCCCATAAATAATCATAATTTCCAGGTGTTGCTTGATAATTCATCCTTACACACTATATCTTTCTTTATTTAAGTCTAAGATTTTCATTATTCTGCTTGGCATTCAAAGCCTTTCCTAACCTCCCTCTCCTCCCTACCTTCCAAAATATACACATACCTTTCTAGTCTTCTTACCTATTATACCACCCCAAAATACTATGGGACTATTATGGTTATGGGATTTAAAGCTCTTCCATGCCCTTTGAACTTGTAACAGGAAGGAGTGGGGCAAGAGGAAGCCAAAGCCAAGCTAGAGAACATGCAGTGACTGGAGGCTTGGCGGCAGCAGCAGCGGCGGCTGCAGCAGTGGTGGTGGCAGTGGAGGCACTGACTCCTGCTTTTGAGCCAGACAGAATTTCTGCTAAAGACTCCTGCTGAGGACTGCCAGGGACAGGAACTGCGGGCAGCCAGAGCTGCTGGGAACATGCTTCATGGTCCCTGAGCAGTTGGCCTGAGAATCTTTGCCTGAGGTAGCCTGTTCTCTTTTGAAGGCTTGAGAATGTGGGTGTTTACTACATTAACTACATATGCCAACTTCCTAACTACTGTGATGGCTTTGACTTTCTGGTTTGGGGACTCATTTTTCTGGTATTTGAATAAATGTTCTACCGTTATCCCCCATGTAGAGAGCCTGGTATATTTTGTGATATTTATAGTTACCATAGGCATTGTGAATATTGCATTTTTGATACAAGGACCCAATAAAACTCTCCTTGCTATTACTTGCACTAGACATTCCTCTCCTGAATCTGAGCATTTTTGTTCAATATCTCTCATGCCTGAAATGCTAACCTTCCCCATCTTCACCTCCTGGCTTCCTGACTTACTTCAAGTCCCAGCTAAAAGTTAATTACTTTTTTACAGCAAGCTTTCTCAAATCCCCCTTAATTCCATATTCTGATTATCTCCAGCTTATCCTGTATATATCTTATATGTGTATAGTTGATCACATTGTCTCCTTCATTTCTTTGAAAGTAGGCATTGTCTTTTGCTATTCTTTGCATCCCTAGCTCTTAGCATAGTGCCTATAACACCGTAGACATTTCATAAATGTTTGTTCACTGACTATTGACATTTCATTCTTTTGATTCAAGTTGAGCTTACAGAGCACTGCAATTCCTAGATCTTTTCCTGAAAAACTGCTATCTAGCCACTCTTTTCCTATTATATAATGATTTGAATAATGTTAATAATTATGAAGCACTTTAGATATTGCAAAATATCTTGGGAACATTATCACATTTTAGTCTAATAGTAAACTTAAGGAGTATTCCAAGTATTATTATTTCCATTTTACAACTGGGAATACTGTGACTCTGCCCCTGTTTTATATTTAATAATATGGAGGTAAGATTTATACCCAGATCTTCCTAACCACCAGAGGCAAAAAGCCTTCCCAGTATACTATATTACATATGTGAAGTTGATTTTCTGTCATCTAGTATTATCTCATTTTTATCCCTATAATTTCTGCTTTTTTGATCTTCCCCATTCTTCTAGCAGTTTAAAGTATTTTTGGAACTTATTGTCTAACATGTTAATTATTCCTTCTATCTGTGTGTCAGTTGAAAAAATGGTAAGTATAACATCTAAGTCTTATTATAAATTTGTAAAGATCATAGTAACAGTGGTCATAAAATAGGGCTATAAGACCTCCATGGAGTATTTCACTAGAGTCATCCTTTGAATCCAGCTAGTCGACCAATTCTAACTTCACATAACTGTATATCTCCATATCTTTTTCACAGGTATAGAATAAAGAACCCTGTCAAATTCTATAAGATCTAGGTAAAATATGTAACTGCTTCCTATCTACCAGTCCAATAGTTTTGTAAGAAAAACAAAAGACATAAAGTTAATAGTATCACATATTTAAAGCTAGAAGAAACCTTAGAGGCATTATAGTTGAATCCCTTCATTTTACAGATGAGGGATTTGAGGCTCTAGAAAATAAGTGACTTGTCCAAGTCACACACACACACACACAAATTGAATCCAGTTCATCCTGGGGAGGGGGGAAAAGGGAAGGGAAAAAAAGAAATTTGCATGATAATGCTGTTGTGTATTTGAGTAGAATAGCAGGTTATACATAGTAGATTTGCAGCTTCGTGTACCTTTCTTATTGTACTATGTTGTGGAAATTCTTGTTTTATTCTGGAAATTATAAAATTATTAAAAATGCTATTTGGTCAAGATGTCTGGTCAGGATGGCCAGATCTATTTGTTTTTATTATGAATTACTTGATTGTTTTGACTTGTGAAGTCAATGTGTTTACACATTATCAGTAACAATATTGGTTATTGTTTAGATCAGGTAAAACTTGGCACATCAACTACTCTTTGAAAGTATGGCACACTAAGCCACATTAACCATTACTGATTATGACAGAACACACTATTGCTAAAAGAAAAAAAAAACATTTCTAAAACTCAGGAAAATGGAACCAGGAAAACCTGTATTGGTAATTACCTGAGATTTGAGATTAACAAGTCTCCAATTTAATGGGCTCCACATAGGCCCTTCTTCATTCTTGTCTGAGAACTAGGAAAAGTCTAGACCCCATTCAATGCAACCTATAGTAGACAGATTAGTTTGCCTGGATACAGCTACCTTCACCCTTAAATCTCCCATTTACCATGTCCCTGTCCCTCATCCTGCAGTTAATATTGTTGGAGGCAGTTTAAAATATTAATATGAGTGTTACTAATTGTACATTGAAATAAAATTATTTCCGTAATGCAAGGTGGGAATCTGATTATCAACTTTTTCCTTTTCCATAAAGTAATGAAGTAATGGCAATAAATTAAATGGAGTAATCAAGCATATATACACATATATTACCAAATATTTTATTTCCTTGCCTTTCCTTGAAAGACATAGTCTTAGTTTTGGTTGTATAATTCACAAAATGCCTTGGACAACTGAAATCAAGAAGTTAATAATAAAAGTTCACCCTCCTTAAGTTTTTATTCTAAATCTTTACTTTCAGGACCAAAATCCTAGAAAAAGTTGTCCACATTAATATACCCCCTACTTTCTCTTTTCACGTTGACTTTTCAGCCCATTGTAATGTAGTTTGTGTTACTGTTATTCAGCTGAAATTGCCCCGAAAAAAACCTTATGAATGATATCTAATTGTCCAATTGGATCATCTTTTTCTATGTCTTCATCTTTCCTGAAATTTTCTCCATTTCATACTATTGACAATTTTATCCTCCTAAATGATTTCCCCTTACTTGATGTTATATTACACTCTCTTAGCTCTCTTATCTTTCTGATTGCCTTGTCTCAGTCACTTTTTCTGACCCACATACATCCTTTAACTGTTGTTATGTCACAAAACCCTTTTTTCTCTCTATAACTTCTCTTCTGTTAACTGTAGCAGTTCATGTGGGTTTAACTGTCATCTCAATCCACAAGTCACAGATCTCTATATCCAACCGAAATCTTTTTCCTCAGCTTTAATCACACATTACCAATTAAATAGTTAACATTTTAAACTGAAAGCCCCATAGTAATCTCATACTCAACATGTCCACAACTGAACTAATTATCTTTTACTCCTAACCAGGGGTGTGATGCTGTTAGCTGGTACTAGGTCAGAAGAATGGATAATTAAATTTTCAGTATGAACATTTGCACTTCAGAAATCAGCAAATGCTAGAAATTGGGTCTTGATTTAATGTTTTCTTAATTATCTGGACTTAAGAAAGTTAAGTAGAAAATTAAGTTCAGAAAATTAAGTAGAAAATGTTGATAATGCAGATTAAATTTAAAAGTTTGCCATGGATATTTTTGAGAGCTGATTGTTAATCATTTACTCGTGTTTCCCCCCAAACCATGACTTTTCCAAATTTCTTCTAAAGACATTTCCATCTTTTCAGACTTGCCAGATAACAACTTTAGTGTTATTGATTTCTCACGCTTCCACACTTAATATGTCCATTCAATGTCAAAGTCTTGTCATTTTCCTTTTTTTTCTTTTTCTTTTATTTTTCAAATGCTTTATTAACTTCTGGTATACATTATTCATTTAAGCCAGATTTTGAGTTACATTTTCCCCCCATTTTTCCCCTACCCACCACTCCAGAATAGCAGTCCCACAGGATATCCCCTCATCCAATCTGCTCTCTCCCATGGATTCTCCCATACCCCCTTCGACTTTTCCATCAGGGCAAGGTGAATCTTTGTGCCCCAATGCCTATATATCTTATTTCCCAATTATATGTAAAATAGGATTTAATTATTGTATGTAATATTAATTTAATATCAATTGATTTAATAATAATATTAATAATATCATTTAATAATAGTATTTATATATACTTAAAACATTTGATTTTAACATTTCAAATTCCAGATTCAATCCCTTCCTCCCTTGTCACCCACTGTTGCTGGGAGGATAAGCAATTCAGTACATGTTGTACATGTATAGCTATGCAAAACATTACCATAGTGGATATATTGTAAAAGACTGGCTCTGTTTCCCTCCCACCTATCCCAGCACCTACTTGGTGTAATGGAAATGCAGATTTGAAGATCTTCCCTGCCCCTAGGCCCTTTGATTGGCTTAAGTGACTCTGAGAACCTTCTTTAATTTGAAATTATATTCTGCCCCCTAATAGGCTGAATGTGGTCACATGGAGCCTGTGGTGGGAGGCTTGGTTTTCAGGAATGACCACACCTTGATGCTGTGTGATTGGGCAGTGAGTCAAGAGGGTGGTTATATTCTCTGAGCCAGGAGAAGGCTATATAAGCCCTGATTTGAGGCTTTGCTTTGGGGCTCACTTTGAGAAGTATTGTGTGATTTGACCAGATGGGACTCTGGGCAGCCGTTAAGAGCTCCCTGGCTTTGAAAACCCAGATGTTGATGCTTCCCTCTCTGGTAACTGTGATTTTGATATTGATAATGGTTGGACAGTTTGGAAGCCTGTCTGTTTGATCTGTCTGTATACTCTGAAATTCGGGGTATTGACCTTTTCCCCCTGAACTAGGTAAACAATCTATGATCTATGTTTGATTGATTAAAGTAAGCTTGTTAACCCATTTTGAGTTGCGTTCCTTTAGAAAGGCAGATCTAAGAACCTGTGTTGGCAGCCACCCTGGGGATGTTGGGGTGCTTGCTGCTACACTTAGTCATGAAACTCAGTTTTGCTGGGTAGATGATTCTTAGTTTTAATGCCAGCTCCTTTACCCTCTGGAATATCATATTCCATGCCCTTTGATCCCTCAGTGTAGAAGCCGCCAGATCCTGTGTTATCCTCAGTGTGTTTCCACAACATTGAAATTGTTTCTTCCTGGCTGCTTGTAGTATTTTCTCCTTGATCTGGGAATTCTGGAACCTGGCTATAATATTCCTAGGAGTTTTCTTTTTGGGATCTTTTTCAGGATGTGGCCTGTGGATTCTTTCAACCTCTGTTTTTCCCTCTGGTTCTAAAACATCAGGACAGTTTTCCTTGATAATTTCTTGAAGGATGCTTTCTAGATTCTTTCTCTGATCATGCTTTTCAGGTAGTCCAATAATTTTAGATTGTCTCTCCTGGATCTGTTTTCCAGGTCAGTGGTTTTTCCCATGAGATATTTCACATTGCTTTCTATTCTTTCAATAGCTTGGCTCTGTTTAACAGCATCTTGATTTCTAATAAAGTCACTAGCTTCCATTTGCTCCAGTCTAATTCTGAGGGAATGATTCTCTTCAGCAAGCTTTTGCGATTCTTTTTCCATCCAGCAAATTCAGCTTTTTAATGCATTCTTCTCCTCCTTCTTAAGGTCCTGTGTGGCCTGTAACCTGCTCATACTTTCATTTGGGGCTTTAGGTGCAGGGTTTCTGACCTCACAGTACTCCTCCTGTTCCATGCTTCAATCCTCTTTGCCCCCAAAATAAGAGTTTAATGTTGAATTTTTCTGTTTATTTTGTTTCCTTTGCCTAGGCATGTTTCCACTAACTTACTTGACTTTTGGGCTTGTTGCCACAGTAGGACTCCGCCACCCGCCAGGGGAGCTTCTATCACAAACACTGTGGTTTTCTCAGCTTCTGGAGGCATTAGTTGATTGCCCTCCATGAGGCCCCCACAGTCTCTGGCAAGCTGGTCATACACCCCAAGATCTCCACCCCAGACCACAATCCAGATCCAAGAAGTTTAAAGCAAGAGTGATTACCCCCAAGATTGATTGCTTGGTCCCCCTATAGTTTGCAGGCCAGGAATTGAAACTGCAATATGACAGCTGTGCCATGGCTACTCAGAGGCTTCCCACCCCCAGATGAAGAAGCTGATTTGCTTCCAAATACTGGTCCCAAAGTCCATAGGGCACTGACCTCTCACTTTGTCCTAGGCATCTATGTGTTGATAATTCTGTAAATGCCATAGCTGCTGGTGTTCTGGGGTCCCTCCAGCTGGCTGCTTGTCCTGCCGCCCTGGGGCTAAAACCTACAACTCATGCAGGACTGAACTCAGCTTGTAGACTGCTGAGCTGGCTGCTCCTTGCTGGGCTTCTGGGCTGCTGGGCAGTCTTCAGTGGGAGGTTAGCTTCTCTGTGTCATTTTTCAGAGTCCCCATTTATATATATTGGAAGTGGTTTGGGCAGGAGTATAAGTGCTGTTTCTACTCCACCATCTTGGCTCTGCTCCCCAAAGTCTTGTCATTTCCACCTGCATATGTTTCACTATTCACACAATCATTGCCTTAGTTCAAGATCTTGTCACCACTGGAGCATAACAAAAGCTTCCTAAGTGATCTCCATGTTTCAAAATTTTCCCCATTTAAGTATATTTACCTTGTCATTACTAAAATTATTTTCCTTAAGTACAGATCTGATCATTTCACTTTTCATTCAGTAAACTCAACTGAATATTCATTCTCTGCTAAAAGAAAACTTCACTGTTTGGCTTTTACACCTCTTTATAAAGCTACTTTTCCAGCTTTGTTGTAGTCTAGTCATATTGACCTTTTTTTTCATCTTCACAAATGACACACCATTTGAAATAGTCATCCAGATACCTGGAATGAACTCACTGTTCACTCTACCTTCACCTCATAGCTATTATATAGACCTTACTTCAAAAATAATCAAATCAAGCACTTGCTTTTTTATAGGAAGCATTTTCTCATTCACCTAGTAGGTAGACTATCCTCTCCCCAAATGACCTTATTTTTATTCTTTATATATAATACTACCATGAAAGAAAGCAAACTTATTTTTATAAAATATAATTTCATTTTATTTTAGTATATCTACACTATGCTTTGGAGGAGCACTTGGCACTTAGTAGATATTTAACAAATTTTGGTTAATTGATTAGCTGATTAAGGAAGTTATGCTGTTTTGTGATCATTTATTTATCTAATCATTAATTATTCCTTTAATAGGTTTTTCTAAAATATCTCATTACTTTGGGTCATAGGTGATAGGGTAGTTTTCTTTTACTTTCATGTCAGCCCTTTGCCTTAAATTCTCTATATTTTCAAGACCTGAGCAATTTTGGTATTTTGGATAAAAGTTTTCATCTTGCTACATGCCCAAACCACTATTAGTCTGTGAATATATCTGAGGACAACCCTGTTCGCTCTAAGCATCTATTCTCCTCCCATGGATACCATCTGTCTGTAACAATATACCTCTTCAGAAATAGCTTCTTCTCCTTTTGCCATGCAGAGCAAGAAGGAGTGTTACCTGACCAGGAGTGTTGGGGAAAGAGAGGGAACTTACATAACTTATATTACTTGCATTGTTACATAAAATAATCTGAAATTACATATATATATATATATATATATACATATATATATACATACACACACATATACATACATATACATATACACACATGTGTATATGTATATGTATGTATGTTTATGTGTATAATCACCAAAACAGGACAAGACCTAGTGATTGGTGTATGTTTAGAAGATTTTCTAAGTTGCCTAATAAGGAACAAGAAATGAAGGACAGGGACCCAGGGAAATTTATCTCTGACTCTGCCACAGTGATCATGGGGAAAGAAGAAATGCATGGTATACAGGTCATTTAAGACTGACCACAATTGTATCTTGAGGGCTGGAACTGTATCAGTCAAATCAATTTTCTCTGACTCACACTCCATGCCAGACCACCCTCTTATCATTTTAATCTATTTCTACTGCTAGGATCTTTATTAGTGTTCCTTTCTGTTGCCAAATTTAGAGGAGAATTTCCCTGTCTTCCTCATTCCTCATGTCTATACCCATTGTCTTCAATTTATTTTTTCCTGTTATTAAACAAATGCTTTATTAACTTCTGGTCTACATAATTCATTTCCACCAAATTTTGAGTTACAATTTTCCCCCATTTTCCCTACCCACCACCCCAGAATAGCAGTCCCACTAGATATCCCCTCATCCAATCTTCAGATGCATTCCCTTCCTCCCTTGTCACCCACTCCCTCTGAGAAGATAAGCAATTCAACATGTGTTGTATATGTATAGCGATGCAAACCATTAGCATAGTAGATATATTGTAAAAGACCGCTTATATTTCCCTCCCACCCATCTCACCTCCCACCTGGTCCATTCCCTACTTTGATCCTGTCCCTCTTTGACAGTGGGTACTTCCAAACTCCCCTCCCCCTAGCATGCCCTCCCCTCCATCCTCCCCCCTCTCATCCCCCTTTCCCCTACTCTCCTGCAGGGTGAGATATCCCATTTAGTATGTATGTCATTCTCTCCTTGAGCCAATTTCAATGAGAATATGGTTTTGCATTTTTGCCTTCCTGTTCTTCCCCTCCCCTGCAACTACTTCCCCTTGCCTCTTCTACATGAGATAGTTTACCCTATCCTGTCTCTCCCCATCTCCTCTTGCCACTTTCCTCTCTCACCTCTTAACTTTACCCCTTAAGAATCATCTCTTCCCATCAAATTCAAGCTATGCCCTCTATCCATGTATACCTGTAAACATATGCCCATATACCCTTCTTCAATTATTTTCATAATGAGAAAGGTTTTATCAGACAGAGTTATTGCTTTTCCATGTAGGAATGTAAATAGTTCAACTTTGATAAGTTCCTTTTGATTTCTTTTCCCTGATTACCTTCTCAAGCAACTCTTGCTTCTTGTGTCCGAATGTCAAATTTTATATTCAACTCTGGTTTTTTCCTCAAGAATGCTTGAAAGTCCTCTATTCCACTGAATGACCATATTTTCCCCTGAAACAAAATACTCAGTTTTGCTGGGTAGGTGACCCTTGGCTTCAATCCCAGCTCTTTTGCCCTCTGGAATATCATATTTCATGCCTTTTGATCCCTCAGTGTAGAAGCTGCCAGGTCCTGGGCTATTCTGATTGTGTTTCCACAGTATTGAAATTGTTTCTTCCTGGCTGCTTGTAGTATTTTCTCCTTGATCTGGGAGTTCTGGAGCCCTGCTATAATATTCCTAGGAGTTTTCTTTTTGGGATCTTTTTCAGGAGGCCATCAGTGGATTCTTTCAACCTCTATTTCCCCCTCTGGGTCTAACACATCAGGGCAATTTTCCTTGAACTTTTTTTAAGGATGGTTTCTAGGTCCTTTCTTTGATCATGGCTTTCAGGTAGCCCAATAATTTTTAAATTATCTCTCCTGGATCTATTTTCCAGGTCAATGGTTTTTCCCATGAGATATTTCACATTGCCTTCTATTCTTTCATTTCTTTGAATCTGTTTAACAGCATCTTGATTTCTCATAAAGTCACTAGCTTCCATTTGCTCCAGTCTAATTCTGAGGGAATGAATCCCCTCATTAAGCTTTTGAGATTCTTTTTCCATCTGGCAAATTCGGCTTTTTAAGGCATTCTTTTCCTCATTGCCTTTCTGAGCCTTTTTTGCCATTTGAGTTAGTCTATTTTTTAAGGTGTTAATTTCCTCAGTCAGGCTGTTGATTGTCACTTCATACTTTTCTTGCATCTTTATCATTTCTCTTCCCAATTTTTCCCCCACTTCTCTTATCTGCTTCTTAAGGTCCTCTATGGCCTGTAGCCAGCTTGTATTTTCATTTGGGGCTTTTGGTGCAGGAGTTCTGACCTCACAGTCCTCCTCTATGCTTTGAGCCTCTTTGCCCCTAAAATAGGAGTCCAATGTTGAATGTTTCTGTTTATTTTGTTTCTTTTGCCTAGGCATGTTACCACTTAATTACTTGATTTTTGTGCTTGTTGCCACAGTAGAACTCTGCCACCAGACAGGAGAGCTTCTGCCCAAACGTGGGGTCTTCACAACTTCTGCAGGTTGGGTGGCTTCTGTAAAGCCTCCACCTGCTCTGGCAAATTGGATACCCACCCCAAACTTCGCCCCCCCCCGACCACAATCCAGATCCAGGCAGTTTAAAGCAAGAGTGATTAACCCCCAGACTGTTTGCTGGATCTCCCTACAGTTCTCAGACCAGGAGCTAGAGCCAGCACTGATGCTGCAAAATGGCTTCTGTGCCACATTTCTTCAGCAGCTTTCCGCCCCCAGGGGAGGAAGCCGATGCATTCCCCAAATACTGGTCCCAAAGTCAATAGGGCAGTAACCTCTCACTTTATCCTATACATATCTGTGCTGATATTTCTGGAATCACCACAGCTGCCAGTGATCTGGGGTCCCTCCATCCCTCTGCTGACCCAGCCTCCCTGGGGCTAAAATTGTGACTCAGAGGGCCTGGGCTTGGCTCCCAGATAGCTGCACTGGTGATTCCCAGTGTGTTGTACTACCCGCTCTCAGAGCACTGCACTGGCTGCTCCGTACAGGGCTGCTGGGCTGTCATCAGCAGGAGGTTAGCTTCTCTGTGTTGTTCTGTGGGTGCTGGGGCTCCTGAAGTTGTTCAGATTCCCCTTTCACATTGTTTGGAGGTAGTGTGTGGCAGAGCACCTTGGAAGTGCTGTTTCTACTTCACTCCCCCCCCCCCCCATCATCTTAAATTTAAACAAGTACTGAAACTCTTTCTATCTTCTCCATATATCTGGTATTCATTTTCAAAACTTGTCTCTTTTCCTCAAACACCTTTTAAAAAGATGGGATTTCCAAGAGTCTAAGCAGTGAATAATCACCTAGATATTGGGCATAGTTCAAATGTATTTATTCTTCTTTAGATTATTTTGTCTCCTAAATTTTCATTTCAATGACTCTGCTCAATTGTGATTTCCTCAACTGGAATAATTTGAACTTTTCAATTTGGTTAAGATTCTTCCTACCTTGTACATCCATCTTCATACCATAGGATTGTGCTGAACATGGAAGGATAAATTATTCTTGGCTTCAAGCTAGTTATCTCTGCATTACTATAGCTTCTATTATACTGTTTTAATTTTTTCTAATTGATTATGTTGTGTACTGTTTGGTTCAAAATTAATCTGCCACTTCCTATCAGCTTCTAATATGTTCTTTGAACTGGCCTTAGCAAATATGGGTCTGGGTGAATTTAAAGGGCAATTCCTCTCTGGTGGTCCCTTATATTCTGTGAATCTATACTTTAATTTTTTTTCTCCAGGAGTCCTGAGAGATTTCCCTATGATTTCCTTTAAATTATGGATCAACCTTTTAAAAAGTTGTTTAAATTCCCTTGCTCTTCAAATTTTGCTGTATTTTGCTTTGCTTTTATCTTTGTTTTCCTATATCATTAGTTTTATTTTTAGTTCTATCACTACCATTTTTTCAGCCTACCCATTGTTCTATTAATGTTTTCTAGTTTAGATTGTGAGCTCTGTAAGTGTAAGGACTCACTTATGCCTTTCTTTGTACATAGAGTTCTTACCACATAGTAAGAGTTTAACAAATGTTTATTAGCATTGAAGTCTGCAGACTTATTTATCATTTCAAACATTTGATTATACATACTAATTTGACTCATAATATTACTATTCAATTCTTATATTACTCTTTCCAAATCTTTTGGGATCCTTGTTCATTGATTATTCATGGAATACCATTCTCTTTTCTAGAATAATAATTATAGCTATTTCAGAATTATCCTCTTATTCTGGTGTGGTATCCTGGCATTCTGTACTGTGGTGTGCTGAGTTTATAGCCTGTATTTATTGTACTAGAAACTTTTTTTTTATTATTGCTCATGTACACGACTTCTCTGAGGTTTTATCTGATGGCATGTTATATTTTCTTCCTTCTCTCTCTTTTAATTCTGAGTTATAGTCACATTCCTAAGTAATTAAAAGCATTGATAGTGGGGAAGGCTTATAAATAACTTTATACTCAATTGTTTTGGAGGTTGATACCTATGAAAGGCTTTTCACCAGTATCTACTTTAAAAGCAGCCTCAAAATGTAATTAAATCATATGCCACAAATAAAATGCTAATAATGATCTGAGTACTGTGTCATAGTACGTATAGATAACCATAAACTATGGATTCAGCATTGATAAATGAGTCATTTAGTTAAATTGGCTACCAAAATGCAACTGCTATCTCTCTTTTAGTCTATACAATAAAATTGCTTTACAAAAATAAATTGGCATATTGATAGATGTAACAAAACCTGTCAATTATAATCTCTGATTGGAATTTATATCAAAAGGAAAGATTTTTAATATTGAAAAAGTAAGGGTGGGGTAATAATTTTACTAGTGATGTTGTCTATTTGTTAGATACTAACAATATGCAATGGTGATAAATACATGGGGATTTTACCTAAAAATAATTTATCATTGAGTTACATTTCTCATATGCATAGTACATATGTCATGACACTTTTAAATTTAAAGAACGTGCTTCAAATAAGAGATCGTTATTTTGTGCTAGACTACAGTCTAGACTACATAAAGGGACCATGACTTATGTCAACTTTGTATATCTGTCAGTGCACATAACACACTAGATACTTAATAGTTTTGTTGTCACTTTCATCCAATGGATTAAGTGTTGTCGAAGACATTTATGTTTGATACTTTCATCAAGAATTTACTTCATAGCCATATCTAACACTTCAATAAATATAATTAATTACTAAGAAGCAACATGGCACAATGGACAGAAAAATATCAACTTCATAAAATTTAAAACTTTTGCAGAAATAAAATGAATATGACTTGAACCATAAGAAAAAAATGATGCTGATTCAGGGAAAAAACAACAACAACCTGATTTACAGTAGATCTCTATGATAAATGGTGAACATACAAAATGTCAAAACATAATGTATTTAATCATTATCAAACAGAAAAATGGCCAAAATTCATAGAGAAAAATTTCAAAATAATAATAATAGTTATGAAGATTGTGTGAGAAAATGCACAGATCATTAATAATAATGCAGGTATTGCCTTCTTTAACAAAAATGAGGCCTCACCTCCAACCCACCAAATTGTCAAATATGTGAAAAGATTGAAAAAATCACTTTTGAAGGAAATGTGCAAAAATTGACTTAATTATTCATAGTCGATATATGTATAAATTAGTTCAATAATACTGGAAAACAACTTAGATAAGCACAAAAATTACTACATTTTTCACATACTTTGATATATAGATTTTTACTACTGAGACGGTAAGAAAAATACCAAATAAATAAAAATTTTCATAGCAGAAGTATTCATGATTTTTAAAAGTGGAACCAGAATGCCTGTCCAATGCTTGGAAAATGAGTGAAGAATTTTTACATAATACTGTTCTGGCATATTATTGTGCTACATCAAAAGAAAAAGAAAAATAATTCAGAAGAATGACCAAAAAAGTATATGAATTGATGCAGAGGAAAGAAATGATATCCAAAAGAATAAAGACTACAGCAAAGTAATAGCCTTAAATTGAACAAGCAACCATACTTTCGTCAAATACATAAATCAATATTACTATCCTCCTATTAAACTTATAAGAACTATTTCTCCTTTCTATTAATAACAATAAATCATCTGTTTCTCAAACAATGCATTTTATGGAAGTTTATTTGTATGTTTTGGAGAAAGTTTTTGTTGTATCAAAAATATATCAATACATTTGAAAAAGAAAAACATTCATGAAGTTCAATATGCATTTCTATACATAGGTTAAAAAATTAAAAAATAATTAAGCATCAGCTATGTGACACTGTGTTAGACTCCAAGAACAAAGGACGTATAAACATTCCTACTGTCAAGTAACTTATGTTGTAGTGTAGGTATTCTATAAATATTTTTTGTTAGAACTGAATCAGACAGTAGGTGGAAATTCTAAAATTTGAATAAATAGTGAGGAAATGTTCTAATAAATGTGAGCTTCTAAGAAATATTGAGTAGATTCATTCTACAGTAAAAGCTGTTTAAGTGAATGGCTCCAGAAAGCTTAATGGAGGAAAGTATACTTCATATGGTTGGAGTTCACTGCATATTTTTTTCCTAGATCCTTAATAGGCAGATCTACTCTTGAAACAGCATCTCTCTGTAAATCTTAAATATAATTTTAAATATATTTTGGTGACCTTGTGGTATTCCATGAAAATCAACACATATTAAGAAACTGGGTAAAAAGTAGTAATAATAGCTGTAGTTAACAAATGTGGGCTTTGTTCTCAATATAGAATTCCATGTCCTGTGAAGAATGTTCTGGGGTTTTTACTGTAATTCTTTTTTTAAAAATATAATTTAGCTGTATATATTTGGACATTGATGCTTCAGTGTTTCTATTGTCTGCAATAGTGACATTGGGAGAACCTATTGGCAAGTATTTCAAATGAATGAAAATGATGGGAGAACAGAAATCTAAATTTTAGTTTTATGCTAACCAAGTTGAGAATGGTTGAAGACCACATTAACACAGCAAGTCAGAGTTGACAGGGACCTTAGAGGTCATTTAATCAAACCTTGTGGTTGAATCTTTAAATTAATCATCAGATTGCTCCCTCTGTGCCTTATCCTCCTTAAACCTGACTTAGAATGAAATGCAGTTGGACAAAATATTCCAAAATAAGACTATAAAGAATGCCTTCATTTTAGTAAAACATTCAAATTTTCTTTCATTTCAGTTGCCAGTCCCTGATCTAGCATAGTTGAGAAGTATATAACTTTATCATATTGGCTTGCATTTATTTTTCTTTATTAAAACAATTATTAAGGTAGATGAATAACTAATGCTTATTAAACTAAATTTAAGGAAACATGTTGGTATTTAAACAATGTGAATTAGCATAAATGAAGACCACTAGCAACCTTCCAACTATGAAATCTGCTGTTTTGTAGGTGAATGCCCATCAGGCTCTGCTTGTCTTTTAATGGGCCAACTTCCAAGTTAGAATGGTGTTCCTTATGTTGTATATGACTTCTTATCTAACCTCACTTTCCTATTTTGAAAAAAAATAATAAGTACTTTAGGAATGCAAAGTTGTTGGCTGACTTTTGGTTGCAACATTTAGTTTTACAATTCAAGGTTTCTGCACATTTCAAAAATATGCAGCAGTTTTCCCATAACCTTTTAAAAATAAGTGAGTGTTCAAAAGTCCAAATAAATTTGAATGCAGGCTTCTGAATGCAACTCCTAGTGGACTGCAAGGATTAAACATTTGCAAAATCTTTTAAAATCATGTTTTGTTTTTAATTCCTAAGGAATTAAAAGGAAAATGACAAATATGCTGGGGTTTTGATTTCTTCCTTTCAACCTGAAAGAACCTGTTCATGAAAGAATCATGTACTCTAAGGTGGGAAGAAGGTTGAAAATGTATGGCAGCTTCATAATTTTCTTCTGGATTATTATATTTTTTCATTTACAGTCACTGCTGTCCAAAGATGCAATAGATAGCCTCAAAAAGGGTGAGCTGGGATTATTTAAGAAATATAGGCTAGAATATCTTCTGTGTTAAGGAAGGGATTTTTGAGTGGGGCAGGACACTGGAATAGGTAACCTGTGAAGTCTCCTTTAGCTCTGTTTCAATGAAATATCATGACCCTAATGAGTACTTTGTAGTTAAGTAAAATGAAAATTGCTGATTCAAAAAAATACATATATTTATTTATTAAAAACTTCTTTTTAAATATTGAGTTCCAATTTCTCTCCCTCACTCTAAACTCCTCCCTGAGAAGTTAAGAATGCACTTGGAAGGCAAGGAATATATTAATTAAAGGAATTAATTAATATAAAATTATACATGTGAGATTATGCAAAACCTGTTTCAAAAAAAAAAGCAAGAAAAATAAAGTGAGAAATTATTTAAGGTGCACATTAATGTGCACTCAAAGTCCCTCAGTTCTCTTTTGGAAGACAGGTATCGTTTTTTCATCATGGGTCTTTTGCAAATTTATTGATCAGAATAGCCAAATCTTTCACATTTGATCATCATTACAACATTGCTCTTATTAGGCATGATGATACCCCAGTTTTTCTCATTTTAGTTTGCACCAGTTAATTCAGTTCTTGTCATGTTTATTTATTTTTCTTCTTCTGATACCAACCCCCTCATCCTTTCTTATGGCTAAATGATATTCCATCATAATCATATGCCACAACTGGTTCAGTCATATTCCCAAATTGATAGGCATACCTTTGATTTCCAATTCTTTGCCACCACAAAAAGAGCTGCTATAAATATTTTTGTTTATATAGCTCTCTTTTCTTTATCTTCAATCTCTTTGGGATATAGACTTCATATTGGCATTACAGGGTAAAGAGTAGTTGTAGTTTTATAGCCTTTTGAAAATAAATCCAAATTATTCCTGAATAGTTAGAACTCTGCACTACTCCACCAGAAGTTCATTAATGTATCCATTTTCTTCTCATAAAATCCAGCATTTGTCATTTTTGCTATGTGTGAGACAGTTCCTCAGAGTTGTTTTAATTTGCATTTCTCTAATCAGTGGTGATATAGAGCATTTTATTCCCATGAAAATAGGTAGCTTTGATTTCTTCAGAAAACTTCCTGTTTATTTCCTTTGACCATTTATCAGTTGGGGAATGGCTCTTATTTTTATAAATTTGATTCCATTTCTATACTTATTATATATTTGAGAAATGAAATCTTTATACAAGAAACTTGCTATAAAAATGTTTAATGTTTTCATCGTCTATGGTACCTTTTAGCATAATGTAATTTTCCTGTTTATCCCTTTTAATCAGGTTCATTTTTTCTTTTGCTTTGTCTGAAATCATGATTTTTACCCTTACCTTGTTTAATTCAGCTAAAGGTTATTATATTTTGTTCTAGTCCTTTACTTTAACGCCATGTGTGTCTTTCTGTTTCATGTATGTCTTTTGTAAAAACAAATGTATTATTGGATTCTGGTTTCTAATTCATTTTGTTATCTTCTTTAATTTTGTGGGTAATATCATTCCAATCACACTCAGTGCTGATTTCTGTGCATTTCCCTCCATCCCCTTTTCTTCTGTTTTTTTTTCCCTCTCTCTCTTTTTATCCTGCCCCTCTTCAAAAGTCTCTGTTGCTTCTACTCATACCTCCTGTTATCTGCCCTTCCTTTTATAATCCTACCTCCTTTTCTCTCCTTTATCCTCCTATTTCCCTATTATCTGAAGTACATTTCTATGAACAATTGGGTGTGTATATATAGTTTTCCCTCTTTGAACCAATCCCAGTGAGAGGGAGTTCAAGCTTTGCTTGTACTCCTCCCATTTCTCCCTCTATTGTTAGTCCTTCCTTCTGCTCCTTTGAGACATTTTTACCTATTCTACCTCACCCTTTCCTCTTCTCCCAGTACATACTTCTTTCCCATGCCTTCATAATCTTTGGAGATCATTCCAGCATAATTGACTCATACTTAGTCTTTCTATGTAAACTTCTTTTATCTACCCTAATAATGATAAAGTTCTTAAGAATTACAAGTACCATCTTCCCATATAGAAATGTAAACAACTTAATTTTAATAAATCTCTTGTGATTGCTCTTTTGTGTTTACCTTTTTCTGCACCTCTTGAATATTCCGGTTATAAAATATAATATATATGTATGAATACATATATATTTCTATAAAAATAATAACCGTAGGGCTTATGGGTACTATATCTGCTCCTGGTTCTATACTTAGGCATATGGTTATAGACCAAATTTAGTCATATAGAGTCTAATATGAGGTTCTCTTTCTCATATTTACTCATTTGATAATACAAACCATACCACAATGCCTCTAAAATGATTTTATTTATAGTTTATGTCTAGAATTACCCAAAAAGGGGGGAGTAGAAAAAATCAGTCAGTATAACATGAATGAATAATGGGATGAGTAACTTACTCATATACATAAAATATTAAAACACAGGACAATCACAAGTGTCTATTTAAAAAGAATTAAACTTACAACAGGATTCAGCAATAACTTATAGGTACCACTACAATTGGCTGGGAAGCTAGCACTTAGACTTTATTGGAACATAAAGCTGTTTCTAGGAATATTAATTAGGCATTTGATATTTCATTAAGCTTGGTAGTCTGTCTCCTAAACAGCTTCTGGTCCTTCTACTGATAAAATAAACAGGTTTAGGCCATTCATTTTTTAAGTATTCAACCTCTCCTGTGCACAAACTTTCCTTACTATCAACTCAAGTTGGCCACTGTAATCGCCAGTCATTCTCCTCATCAGACCAAGAACCTCTGGAAGTCACAAGGTTATCTCCAATCTTGAACTCATCTATCTCAGGGTAGGTACTCAATCACCTAGGATGCAGACAGAAGATAGAGGGACAGAGATCAACAGAGAGAGACTGTTTTAGGTTTTCACAGGCAGAATATGGACTTCAAATGCTCATATATTCATAGGCAAAGTGAGTGGCAGTGGGTTGGGGTGGCCAACTTCATTTTATATATAAACTCAGTCATAAACTTCTCTGATTCCACATCCAAGAAGAAGACTCTGCCATTGCACAGCACAGTCTCCTCAACAATGAGTCAACACATGGCCAAAACCAATTCCTTTTCATTCCCCTTCCCTAAAATCTTTCATTTGTTCTAAGCATATTACATGAGAAATGGCATAGCTCCTACTACATGTGTGAAGTCTTATATGAACTTTAAAGCATTTTACTCTTATTATTATCATCTATTTTTCCTCATTAAATATATTTCAGGTAGAGATCAACCTAGGAAAAAATTGCAATCCTATTATTATTCCTTTAATATAATATACTAACTACTAGTATAGAAATGTGGGGGGGTGGGATTGTTGTTCATGTAACTATTCACCCATTCTCCTATTAATTCTCTACCCAAAGTCAAAGAAAAGTAAGAGGTATGTTCTGATAATCACTTACAAATTAATTGAAATGAAGTTTCTTTCTACTTAATCACTTAACTCTGAACTTCATCCCAGTTTGTAAATTGTAGAAATTTACATTCCCCAGAAGTTTTGTTTTGTTTTGTTTTTGCCTGTCTCTGTTTCCTTATCTTTCTTCTCCTCTATCACTCCCTCTATCCCAGTGTCACTTATTAGAAATAGGAGAGTTGGAATATTGCTTGTTCCCCATTGCCACATACTATTTCTGACCCTACCACCACCCCTCAGCAACCTCTCTTATTTGGAGTTTCACTCAATCTATATGTGCCACCTAAACAAAATTCTGAAAACTGTTTCCTACTGACCCCCTGTGCATTCCCTTCCTTTCTCAGTGAGTACAGGTCCTGACCCACAATCTTTCTCTCCTCTCCCATGTTTGCCTTTGTGCTTGGAAATTTCAACATACATACTGATTTTCTAACATCCTAACCTCTACTTATTTCATTTTCCATTGAGTATTCCAACATACCTAAGCTACAATAAATTGGTCCATAACATTTTCCATTTAATCTTCCAACACATCTAAACTACACAAAAAATGGACATATATATGATCTTTTCATCACCCACAAACGCACAATTTCCCTATTTCTAAACTCAGAAATTCACTGTTCGGATCACAATAGATTTACATTCTGCATCTCCCCCTGCCTTCCAAAACCAAACTTTGTTCTTTGTTCACATTTTTGAAGGTCATTGTTTACTTATCCAGCTGGTACATGGTAATGGGAAAAGAGCTGAGTTCTCAGTATAATTGTGGCTATTTCAGCTCTGAAGTTTCACCCTTCTCCTGCCACTTCTGTCTTGCCAGAAAATGTCGTTCCTGCTCAAACTCTTTCATGTAGCCCACATAGTCCTGATGCTCTCAGAGGTCCCAGGCATACTTCTTTTAGCCACAGGCCAGGAAGCTGGGAAAGCTGTCCCACTTATGGTTGAGTAGTTGGATGAGATGATGTGGGCAGTAATCCTGCTGTTGCAACAGCAGCTGTGTATCATTCATTTACTGCTGTGTGACCACCATTACTGCTCCATGAGTCCCTGGAAGCCATAATCCAGGGGAAAGGTGGGCATGTGCAATGGGTCAGGCTCCACCTCCACATCCCACAAGTAGGGCAGAGTAGCCTCAGTCCGGGCTCCTGGGGTCACCTCCTTGTTCCCATTTTGACCTCCCATTCCTTAACTGCTCAATTTTCCCTGCCACACTCTCCTGTTCTCCCCATCTTGACCTACCTATTGGTGAACGAGTTCAACTATACTATCCTCTTCCCTTGAATCCCATATTTCTTGTTCTTATTGCAAATCTTGTCTTACTAAGCCTCACCCAGGGATCACTGTATGTTGTCTTCATTCATACATTCGTGCTACTGAGGTAAGAAAAAAATAGGTTGAATGGGTCCACTACACATTTGTTACATAACCTCAACTGGACCTTCACTCCTGGACAACTTGTAGTCTATACTGTTGGAGATAATATTAACATTGATGAGATCACTGAATCACAGAACTATTAAAGCATACATTATGTGTAAATTATTTATTATCTCAGGCTCCTGTGGAGGTTGGGAATGAGTTCTGAAATACAATATTTTAGCTATAATTAGCATTAATTTTCACAATGAAAAAATAGGGGAAAATCTCCATATCACCTAAGTTCATAAATAGCCCCCATTTTTTATAAATAGTTCATGTTTGAGGGATTAACCCCCAAACCTTTTGAGACAGGTACAAATTTTTTGATGGATATGATTTTAAATTTTTAAGTCTGACATTAAGGATGAAGAATTATACAGTAGGTCTCTAAGAAAACTTTCTTGTAGATATTTCTCTTCTGGCTACCATTGTCTTTATATATGTGTATGTATATACATAAATACACATAAACATGTTTAAACATACACATATATGTATGTCTATATATATATGTAATATACATTATATATACATAGGTGTTCATTTTTAAGGATTTCTTTTTTTAACTCTATTTCACCACTCTTTACTTTATCCATTGCTCTCTGATGTTTAACCTTATTAAGTGCCTTTTCAAAATTTAAATATACTATAGCTATTGAAATTCCCTTATCTCTCACAGCAGTATTACCTTCAAAGAAGTCCCACAAGTTATTTAAGTATGACCTCCCTTGCCTGAATCCAAGTTTTCACTTCTTAGTCAAACTGCTTTTTTAAATATTATCCTATTGCATCCATTGTGTGATAGTACTCTACTAATGATATTAATTTTCTAAATACAGCTCTCTCTATCATATTAGTGTTTTCTGGAAGTATGCAAATATATAAAAAATACTCCAAGTATATTTGAGTTCATCAGTTTTGGGAATTCTGATTATGAGAACTTCCTGGACCACCACAGTCATTTAATATCCTTTCATAACTTAATATATAAATATGGTATCCTCCTAAAAAATAAATTCTTTGAGAGTCAGGACTGAGAGTCTGTCTTTGTATCCTCGGAGCTTAGTGAGGAATCTGGCACATGTTTGTTTTGTTCAGTCACGTCCAACTCTCCATGAGCCCATTTGAAATTCTCTTGGCAAAAATGACTATTTTGCCATTTCCTTCTGCAGTTTATTTTACAAATGAGGAAACTGAGGCAAACAGGGTTAAATGACTTTCCCAGAGTCAAACTGCTACTAAGTGTCTAAGGCCAGATATGCACTAGGTCTTCCCAATTTCAAGTGGTATAATCTATCCACTATACATATTATAGGGAGTTAATAAATACCTACTGATTGGGAGGTAGAAAAGAAAGTGCCTCAAGAAAAAAAATCTACTCCCATTTGCTGGGGGATCTCTGAAATTCATTCAGATTTTGTCTTTCACAACAGATTTTTGATATTTTAAAATGTACAAAATAAGAAATTAATAACAAGCATGTACTAAGAAGGGTAATACTATGTTATAAAAACCAATTTGCATTCTACTATGAAATATCTAAAAGTAGGTTTTGAGAGAAGCTAGTGGTGTGGTGTTTTTAGGAACTGGGTAAGTAAAGATAAAGGGAAGAGGAATGGACTAGGCAGGTGTTATGATAAAGAAAATGGTGACTGAGGACAGCAATTATAATTTTGTCAGTCTTACCTCATATAATGTATATATATAATAGGTACTCAATAAATTACTTATTATCAGTTGATTAAGTCAGGTGAGGTCTGGTCAAATAAAATGAAATTCACCATAATACAGGGCTGATGATTTAATAGAAAACATTTTTTAATATTCTTTCCATTGGGTTGGCTAGGTGGCACAGTGAATAGAGCACCAACCCTGGAGTCAGGAGGACCTGAGTTCAAATCCGGCCTCACACACTTAACACTTACTAGCAGTGCGACCTTGAGCAAGTCACTTAACTGCAATTGCCCTGATTTCCCCCCTCCAAAAAGAAAAAAAAAAATCTATTCTTTTCACTGGTGAAGTAGAGAATGCATACAAGGGTACGTGTAGAATTTTACCTAAACTTAATCTGTCATTGTGTTATTACTTATAGTCATGAAAGTTGTGAATGCATCTGAGATGTCAAAAACACACATAAATGCACCCCTTTTTTCAAGCACCTTGTATCAATTAATGTTTCCCATTTGTTATGGGTCAGGTTTACTGTACCAAGAATGCTTCAGAGATGTTAGATGCTTCAGCTGATGAAGTTTGGGTCTGTGGCAGTCAGAATTTGCATTATAGGATAAACACTGATTCTGGGAATAAGAGTACTTGGGTTCAAATTTCAGCTCTGATACATATTATCTGCATGGCACTGGACAAGTGAAATTGACCTCATCTGTAGAGTGAGAGACTTGGGTTAAAGAGTTTCTAATGGCCAGTTTTGCTTTAGTTTTGTGATTCCTTAAGGCCTTTGCACAAGACAGGAAAGGAGAATTGGGAACAAGGTAACATAGTCATAATTAAAAATGTTTATAGTGGTCAGTGACCAAAAATTATGCCTCTCTTCTTTGACCCACACTACTGTTATCTAGTCTCAAGAAAGCTACATGAATCATGCCCTGAGTTGGGGTAGGGAGGAACTCTGTTCAACTCAATAAGAGTTGAACGGTCTGATATCCGAAATATATAGAAAATTGATACAAATATATTAGACAGATGATATGGGATGATCCTATGAGGCAGCCAGGTATAAGTTGGACAAATGAGGTGCTTGTTTCATTTCTCCATTTGATAGATTCCTTTTTGGGTTAATTATTCTGACTAATCAAACACTCAGGCGACAAACACTTATTAAGAACTTATGTGCCAGGAAATATGCTAATTAGATGCAAAATTCTGTTGTTTCTATACTTTTGAGGGGATGAAAGTTTACTTGTATTCTCTTAAAGGCCTATATCTTCCTACAGAGAAATCTCACCCTCTTCCCAACAAAAAAGTGGAAGAAAAAAAATCAACTGATCCAATGTTGGCATGTTTTGCCAGATCAGAAAACATCCTTGACAAACTGTGGGTATTATTTGTATATAATTCAAAGCCTTAGCAACACACTGTTGCCAGCTCATCACTCTTGTTGTATGTGAATCTATTTCATTTAAAACTATTGGTCTTTGGAATTGTTTTGACATTTATATAGAGCCAGTGGAAGACAATACTATTTATGCTTTGTTTTGTAACTAGTGGCTAGCAATGTTTGTTTGTTATAATTCCTTAAGTGTGATTATTGGACCTTTTAAGTAACAAGCTCCAAATAAGTGAATTTAAACATAATTTAGGAGAAATATTTAACTGTTATATATGTGAAAAAAGTATTTTTTCTTATTTTGAATTTCCTTATTTCTTTCCTGACACAGATTCATTTTTATGCTTTCTACATTTAACTCTGTTCAGTAACAGTGACATTCTGTGGTGGCATTATGCAAAGAAATCAAATAGAGATAGACTCATGGACCATGGTGAATTCAGTGATTATCAAGGTTCATTTACAAACACAACCCTTTAGCAAAAAGGATGCATATATTTTAAGGATGAATAATCCCTTTGCCAAGTTTGATTTTAATTAATATTTTCAAAAACATGCTTTGTCACTAAACTGTCCATTACTCATAAGCTTTAAATATAGAATTCCAAAGCGAATTTTCAAAGGGGCAAATGTTAACCGTGGTTAGTGTGTTTCTTATGTTAAAACTTGACACTAGAAAAGCAACATACTCAGCATAAGAAAGTGATGAATAAATGTGATAAGTGTTGGAATAATGACTGAATTGACTATTAATTGGTGCTTAGCACCTGTAGCAGCAAGCACCCCAACATCCCCAGGGTGGCTGCCAGCACAGGTTCTTAGATCTGCTTTTGTAAAGAAAAGCAATTCAAAATGGATTAACAAGCTTACTTTAATCAATCAAACATATATCATTTGCCTAGTTCAGGGGAAAAAGGTCCACCAAAATCACAGTTACCAGAGAGGGAAGCATCAACATCTGGGTTTTCAAAGCCGGGGGGCTCTCAACAGCTGCCCAGAGTCCCATCTGGTCAAATCACACAACAATTCTCAAAGTGAGCCCCAAAGCAAAGCCTTACATCAAGGATTATATAGCCTTCTCTGGGTTCAGAGAATGTAACCACCCTCCTGACCCACTGCCCAATCACACAGCATCAAGGTGTGGGCATTCCTGAAAACCAAGCCTCCTGCCATAGGCTCCATGTGACCACATTCAGCCTGTTAGGAGGCAGAGTATATTTTCAAATCAAGGAAAGTCCTCAGAGTCTCTTAAGCCAATCAAAGTCTCTTAAGACAATCAAAGGGCCTAGGGGCAGGGAAGATCTTTAAATCTGCATTACCATTACAGCCCCAAGCCTGGTTCATAATAGTCACTTAGCAATGCTTAATAACTGGCTGTTAATCATTTTCCAGATTTTTTTTTATCATTATTAATAATGTTGGTTTATTCTTCACGTCAAAGAACCTTCCTTTCTTTCTCTTTCCTTTCCTTTATAGTGGAAGGAAATTATAGAATACCAAAGTCCTTGAATGACTAAAATTGGGGTTTACTGGAAGGAAAATGAAGGGGCACTTTGTGGGTACAAGTAAGGTGAAACTAATTATCAGTGAAAGACATTACAAAAGAAGAGGAATAAAGGATGTAATAAGAAATGCATGGTTAGAAAGGATGGTAGACAAGTGATGAGTCAAAGGTGAGGAATATATGATAAATAGCCAGTGTGCTCAATCGACATCCATAAAACATAAAGAAATATATCAAACACAAAGAGATAACTTTCACAGCTATGAGTAGGTGAGAGAATATTTACCTAAAAAAGAGGCAGAAGTGATCATAGAAGAAAAAATTATAATTTTGATTACATGAAAATGAAAATGTTTTTAAACAAACAAAATCAATGCAGTTCAAATAAAAGTTATTATTTAGTCTAACCATTCATATAATTAATATCCAGTTACATTTGATATTCAAACTTTCAAATTTTAAAAATTTATGGAAACTTTTACAAAGGTCTGACATCCAAACTACATAGAGAATTGATACAAATATATAAAAACAGATGCAATTTTCTAATAGCTAAGAGGTTAAATTATATGAATTAATATTTCTTAAATAAATAAAGTAAATGTGTCAGTAACAGTACAAAATTATATAATTAACATAAGAATGCACAAATTAAAACAACTATTGGGTTCTGCTGCATTTCCATCAAAATTGTCTTGGTTGATTGAATGGATATATGGATTTATAAGAGGAATAAATGTTGCACAGAATTAAAAGAAAAAATGATTTTTCATTTGCACTGTTGGAGGAAGTATATACATCAGTGATACCACAAATTAATTGAAATATTGAAGTAGCAAATCTGTCTCTCATTGCTCCTCCTTATAGGTGTTTTATTTTTAGATTACATTGGGTTATCTTTTGACAAATAAAATTGTAATAGTCTGGTTTGGTTCATTTCTCTTAGCACAATTTTTCTTCATTTCTCTTAGGATTTTTACTCATATTTTTTAGGGTACTTAATTGAGAAAGTTAAGAATTTTTCACTTCTGATTCATTCCTTTCAAAGACAATGGTTCAGTTGCACTTTGCTCTCATTCCACCTTATTCATGATTTCCTGCTTTTGAAACATTTTGTTTTTCTTCCATCATATTTTTCTTCAATGAGTCATCACAACCTGAATGCTAATCTGGATTTCATTTTAAAAGACTAAAAGAATTTGTAGAAATGAGAAGAATTCAACTAGTCAACCCATTGTTTCATTAACATAATGCCAAAAAATCTGTTTGACTGATTTATTTATTTTTACTGAAATGACTGATTTCTGTTGGCAACTGAAGATGTAACCCAAGTTATAGAGGTTATGTTTCATTTATTCATGAACAGGCTTTATTGTAGTACTATGCCAGATGGGATATTCTTTTGTTTTTGTGTTTTGACTTGAAGAGGAAGCCTGGGGACAGTGTGAAAATATAACAGACAATTTTAAAATAATTTACTGGTTTGTGATATTATCTACATTAATATAATTAAACCAAGAAATAGCAGCAAGCATCAAAATGCTGGAAAATCACTGTTTTTACAACATATTTATTATTTTTGGCTTAGGCATTATCACATATATGCATAGACTTATGAAGCAATATTTAATAATGAATAGAGTGCTGGTCTTTAGAATGTTCAGATCACTTAGCTTCTAGTATTTAAAACAAATAATAGGTTTGTATCACTGAGCAAGCACAACACTTTTCACTCTTAGTTTTGCTTTGTTTTGTTTTTCTCTGTTCAAAGTGGAGAAAATATCACCTTTTGTATGCATAGCAGAATTTTTTGGTCTGAGTCCAAAAAAGTAAGTGCTTTGCAAAATTTTAGTCTTGAGAGATAGTGATGTGGTAAGTACTCAGCTTTGGAGGCAAAGGACTTGGGTTCAAATGTGCCTTTAATTCTTAGTTCCTGTGTGACATTTGGGCAAATCATTTAATATGCTTGGATCTTAGTTTCTTCATGTATAAATTAAAGGCAATTCTCCTTCCAGCTTCATCTCTGTGATTTTATGATATAATTTGAATTTGTTAACATGTACAATTTAGTACAGAATTTCCCTCTACAAGTTTGTATGTGAGAGTATGATGTTTTACTTTAAAATAATTAGAGTGCTCAATTACAGAATCATAAAGCATTGCCACCTGTAGAGGACCACAGGCCAGTGGGATTCTGACCCTGATGGCTGAATAAGCACTCTCAGCTGAAGAGCCTGCTATCAGGCCTGGATCAGTTCCCCACCTGTCAGGTGTTATGTCTCCACAATAATCATGGTATACAACCCAGGCATGAGAATGGGGAGGTGTTCGTTGTTCTGGGGGTAGGTGGGAACATGGTGTTGCAGCTGGGAGGGATATTTGTGATTTCACTCTATAAAAGCTTGTGATTACAACAATAAAGTTGGCTCTGTTTTCCACCACTCTTGGAGTCCCATCTCTTTTTTTCTTTTTGTAGGGGCAGTTGGGGTTAAGTGACTTGCCCAAGGTCACAAGGGAGTCCCCTCTCTTTTGTGTACTCTCTTAGCCTCTGGGTAAACAACTCTTTCCTGCCCTACTGTTGGACAGCAGGGCCCCTCACAGCCACCCAGAGGACCTGCTATGAATTTATTGGTATGAGCAACAATAAAAACAAAGAAAAAACTTACTGATAAGCCATTTCAGTTTGGGGACAAATTCACACTCTCAAATTGAATGAGGAAAAAGATCAATAGAATGAGACATACTCTACTACATGTTATACAATATGTAAAAAAATACACTTCAGAAAAGGTAAAGTATGGGCAAAGAAGACATCCAATGACAATGTTTTACAATTTCTAAAGGGAGTGAATAATTTCATTAGAGGACATTAATTATAGAAGCTTCATGGAATGCTCTTCAGTTCAGTTTTGAAGGAAGGAAAATTAAATGACATTCATGAACAATCCAGAAAGAATGCATTCCAGGTATCAGGAATTGTTTGCAAAAATGCATAAAGGTGTGAAATCAGAGGATGATATCAGAGACCAACAAGAAGTCTAGTTTTGGTTGAATGTAGAGTAGTTGAAGGGAACCAATATGAAATAATAATTTGTTGTTCATGTGTTTCAGTCATGTCCCACTCTTTGTGACTCCATTTGGGGTTTTCTTGGGAAGGACAGTGGAAGGGATTACCGTTTCCTTCTTCACATAATTTTACAGATATGAAACTGAGGCAAACAGGGTTAAGTGACTTGCCAAAGTTCACACAGATAGCATGTGTCTGAGACTGGATTGGACTTGGATCTTCCTGACTTCAGAATCAAAACTTTATCCACTGTGCCACCTACCTGCCCCCAAATAATAATAGCTAATATTTATTTAATGCTTTAAATTTCACAAAATGCTTTGCATATTTTATCTTATTTGACCCTGGTACTATTTTGCTTACTCTTGTGATTATTTTCTGATTTTGCAGATGAAGAAACTGAAGTCCAGAAATTTGAATGAATTATCCAGTCACATACACATGCGTAAGTATCTATGTACACACATATGTGTGCATATATGTATATACACGTGTGTTTATATGTGCATATACATACATATCTACACACATATCTACATGTGTAAGGTTGGGATAAGAACTACAAGGTAAGCAACTTAATCGCTGGGCAATGCTGTCCCTTCTACTCTGAGATGATTCCTTTTCTGCTGGCTCTTTCTCCTAAAGCTACAAATAGCCTGAACTCTTTCATATCTTAGAATAAAAGCCTTCCCTCTAACCTTCCAACATTTCTTCTATCCCATACCTTATTTACTGTCAATAAACAAACAAAACATAATCTATGTTATGCCTTCATTTACTCATTATTCTCTCATTCCTCAATTACTTATATTATGGATTCTTCCACCACCATTCCAGTATAACTGATCTTTCAAAGTAAAACCTGCTAATTGATAAATCTAACACATTTTTAGGTACTCATCTTCCTTGACCTTTTGCCCTCTCACAAATTAAAAATAATTTCAGGCCAAGATGTCGGAGTAGAAACAGCATTTCCAATGTGCTCTGCCCCACACAAATTTCAAATAATGTGAAAGGGGACTCCGAATAGCTTCCGGAGCCACAGCACCCACAGAACAGCACAGAGAAGCTAACCTCCTGCTGAGGACAGCCCAGCAGCCCTGCAGGGAGCGGCCAGCACAGCACTCTGAGAGCAGGCAGCACAGCTCGCTGGGAACCAACAGTGCAGCACGCAGAGCTGAGCCCAGGTCCGAGGTTTTAGCCCCGGGGTGGCCAGGCCTTCAGCCGGCTGGAGGGACCCCAGAACACCAGCAATAGTGGTGATTCCAGAATTATTAGCACAGATATGCCTAAGACAAAGTGAGAGGTTAGTGCCCTATGGACTTTGGGACCAGTATTTGGGGAACGCATTGGCTTCCTCCCCTGGGGGTGAAAAGCTGCTGAAGAAAGAGCTGCACAGAAGCCATTTTGCAGCGTCAGTAGTGGCTCTAGCTCCTGGTCTGTGAACTGTAGGGAGATCCAGCAATCAGTCTGGGGGTTAATCGCTCTTGCTTTAAACTGCCTGGATCTGGATTGTGGTCTGGGGGGAAGTTTGGGGTAGGTATCCAACTTGCCAGAGTGGGTGGAGGCTTTACAGAGGCCACCCAACTGGCAGAAGTTGTGAAGACCCCACGTTTGCGCGGAAGCTCCCCTGTCTGGTGCCAGAGTCCTACTGTGGCAACAAGCCCCAGAATCAAGTAATTAAGTGGCAACATGCCTAGGCAAATGAAACAAAATAAACAGAAAAGTTCAACATTGGACTCCTATTTTAGGGGCAAAGAGGCTCAAAGCATGGAGGAGGACTGTGAGGTCAGAACTCCTGCACCAAAAGCCCCAAATGAAAATACAAGCTGGCTACAGGCCATAGAGGACCTTAAGAAGCAGATAAGAGAAGTGGGGGAAAATTTGGGAAGAGAAATGAAAAAGATGCAAGAAAAGTATGAAATGATAGTCAACAGCCTGACTGAGGAAAATAAAAAATAAAAAATAGACTAACTTAAAAAATAGACTAACTCAAATGGCAAAAGAGGCTCAGAAAGGCAATGAGGAGAAGAACGCCTTAAAAAGTCGAATTTGCCAGATGGAAAAAGAATCTCAAAAGCTCACTGAGGAGATTCATTCTTTCAGAGTTAGACTGCAGCAAATGGAAGCTAGTGACTTTATGAGAAATCAAGATACTATTAAACAGATCCAAACAAATGAAAGAATAGAAGGCAATGTGAAATATCTCATGGGAAAAACCATTGACCTGGAAAATAGATCCAGGAGAGATAATTTAAAAATTATTGGACTACCTGAAAGCCATGATCAAAGAAAGAACCTAGAAATCATCCTTAAAGAAATTCTCAAGGAAAATTGCCCTGATGTTTTAGACCCAGAGGGGGAAATAGAGGTTGAAAGAATCCACCGATCGCCTCCTGAAAAAGATCCCAAAAAGAAAACTCCTAGGAATATTATAGCCAGGCTCCAGAACTCCCAGATCAAGGAGAAAATACTACAAGCAGCCAGGAAGAAAGAATTTCAATATTGTGGAAACACAATCAGAACAGCCCAGGACCTGGCAGCTTCTACACTGAGGGATCGAAGGGCATGGAATATGATATTCCAGAGGGCAAAAGAGCTGGGAATGAACCCAAGGATCACCTACCCAGCAAAACTGAGTATCTTGTTTCAGGGCAAAATATGGTCATTCAGTGGAATAGAGGACTTTCAAGCATTCTTGATGAATAAACCAGAGTTGAATAGAAAATTTGACATTCAGACACAAGAAGCAAGAGATGCTTGAGAATGCAATCAAGGAAAAGAAATCAAAAGGAACTTATCAACATTGGACTATTTACATTCCTACATGGAAAAACAATAACTGTGTTTGATGAAACCTTTCTCATTATGAAAATAATTGAAGAACGGTACATGGCATATGTTCACAGATATACATGGATAGAAGTCACAGGTTGAATTTGATGGGAAGGGATGATTCTTTTTTTTTTTTTTTTCGGAGGGAAATCGGGGTTGGGTGACTTGCCGGGGTCACACGGCTGGGTTTTTGTGTGTTGTGTGACTGGGGCCGGATCCGAGCTTGGGTCCTTCTGGCTTGGGCCCCATTGCTCTGCTTGATGTGCCACTTAGCCGCCCCAAGGAAGGGATGATTCTTAAGGGGTGAAGTCAAGAGGTGAGAGAGGAAAGTGGCAAGAGGAGATGGAGAAAGACAGGGTAGGGTAAACTATCTCATGTAGATGAGACAAGGGGAAGTAGTTGCAGGGGAGGGAAAGAATAGGAAGGCAAAAAGGCAAAACCATATTCTCATTGAAGTTGGCTCAAGGAGAGAATCACATACATACTAAATGGAATATCTTACCCTCACTCTCCTGAATAGGGGAAAGGAGGATGAGAGGGGGGATGATGGAGGGTAGGGCATTCTGGGTGGAGGGAAGGTTGGAAGTACCCACTATCAAAGAGGGACAGGATCAAAGTAGGAAATGGACCAGGTGGGAGGTGAGATGGGTGGGAGAGAAATATAAGCAGTCTTTTATAACATATCTACTATGGTAATATTTTGCATAGCTATACACGTCCAACACATACTGAATTGCTTATCTTCTCTGACGGAGTGGGTGACAAGGGAGGAAGGGAATGGATCTGAAAATTGAAATTTTAAAATTAAATGTTTCATAAGATGTCCAGGCATTGGGTCTCAGGGATCCACCTTGCCCTAATGGCAAAGTCGAGGGGGGTATGGAAGAAGATATGGGAGAGAGCAGATTGGATGAGGGGATATCTAGTGGGACTGCTATTCTGGGGTGGTGGGTAGGGAAAAAATGGGGGAAAAATGTAACTCATAATCTAGTGGAAATGAATGATGTAAACCAGAAGTTAATAAAGCATTTGTTTAATTAAAAAAAAATAATTTCAAAATGATGTTTTCCTTGGATTTCATAACATCATCATCCTTCTCATCCTCCTATCTTTTTCATTATTATATTTCTGGCCTCTCCTTTCTTGATTCCTTAATATTGGTGTCTCTCTGAGTTTTGATCTTTCACTCCATTTTCTCTATGTTAACTTTCTCTCTGTTGGCAATTTTATCCAACTTCAAATAGTCATCAATCACTCTTCATGGGCAAGTATAGCGTGAAGGCTAAATGTGCCAGTATATACTAAGAGAGTAATTACATATTTGTCCTGGGAGAGGGAAGAACAAATGGGAATAAAAGGGGCGTAATGATATGCATTTTGTGCATTCTTATATCAATTTTATGCGGGTGATTAAAATCTAACTCAAATTCTCTGTTTCTGCCCATGGTATCATTATTAATATACTAGTTACCTACTTTTTGGATGATGGGGGGCGGCCTGACCCTTTCCGGGCCAGGATGAGCCCCCTCCGCCGACCCCCAGGGGGCTCCGAGGCTAGGGCCCAATTTGGGGAAGTGGGCCCAGAAGGCCCTTCCCCCCTCACCCCCCGCGATCATCACCCCTCCCACTCAGGAAGTGCCACAGTAGCAGTCACGCTTTGGGTGGGGGGGCGGCCCCCGCCCGCAGGCCTCCAGCATGTTTGTCTCTGATGATGTGATCCAGGTGTTCAAGGATGTGAAGGTGCGCAAGTCTAGGACCCCCGAGGAGGTGAAGAAGCGCAAGAAGGCGATGCTGTTCTGCCTGAGCGAGGACAAGAAGAAAGTCGTGCCGGAGCCGAGGGCAAGGAGATCCTGGTGGGGCAGGCCGTGGACGACCCCTACACCACCTTCGTCAAGATGCTGCCGGACAAGGACTGCCGTTACACGCTCTATGATGCCACCTACGAGACCAAGGAGAACAAGAAGGAGGACCTGGTGTTCATCTGCGCCCCCGAGTGCGCCCCCCTCAAGAGCAAAATGGTCTATGCCAGCTCCAAGGACGCCATCAAGAAGATACTGACAGGAATCAAACACGAATTACAAGCCAACTGTTCCGAGGAAGTGAAGGACCGCTGTACTCTGGCCAAGAAACTGGGGCGGGGGGTGGGGGGCACTGCCGTGATTTCCGTGGAGGGGAAGCCGTTGTGAGTCCACCACCTCTGGCTCCCCTGCTGGGGCTTCCCGAGCCCAGTGGGGGAGCAGGCTGCCCCCTTCCTGCCAGATCCGAGGGGGTGGGGGGATCCTAGCAGGGGCAGGGTAATCCCTTTACCAATTTGCCAAACCACCCCGACCCCTGACCTCCCCACTTCACCCCAGTGGCCCTGGCCTTCCCAAACCGCCTTTGATATTTACATTCCTCTTGAGTTGTAACAGACCAAGGTTCCCCTGGACCCCTAGATGGGGGGGAGGCCAGTATTTTTTTAACTGACACCCCCAGTTTTCTCCCTTCCTGGGTGCTGCCAAATTTTAACCCCAATAGTGGCTTTGTGCTGGTTGTTTAGTTTTGTGTATAAATGGAATGTTGTGGAGACCCCCTCCCCAGTTACTCATGTGGCCAGTAAAAGAAAGTTCAATTTTTTAAAAAAAGACAAATAAAGAAAAGTTGAGCTGCTAAAAAAAAAAAAGTTACCTACTTTGAAATTTTTGATCGGTCTTTTGTTCTTCCCATATCCAATCAATCACTGGGTCCTATCAAATCTATCTAGAAATTACTCTCACGCCTTCAATATCCTTACAATTCATATTACTGTCACAATAACATCAGCCCTTATTGTAGTCTGCCTAGACAACTGAAAAAGGCTGGTCTTGATAGGTTCTCTCATTTCTAGTTTACTTTCTCCAAACTATACTTCATACTGCTGCCATATTATTCCTTAATTTAGAGAGATATCAGCCTGACCATCTTTCTCCTGAAAAGCTTGCAATTGTTTCCAGTATATCAAGTATCTAACTTTCTGGGTGAATTTTCCATGGAAAGGAGATCAAGTTCCCTAAATACTTAATACACCAATACTCCAATGTATCTGTAATCTCATGTATTCTCTCCAGGAATGACAAAAGTCATCCAAACCTGCCTAAGCTATGCAAATGTAATAAAAATAATAACATTAGTTCACTACAGGAGGTTCAACCACCTTGTGGGGAACTTGCTTGAATTCTCTTGATATTGCTAATGCTTCACCCAACTTAGAGATAGCATTGATTAAGTGGAAACCATCTAGATGATAGTGAGAGAAATAAAAACAACTTTGAGGCCATGATTAAAAAATAATATTAATAATAACTTACATTTACAGAGAGCTTATCATGAACCAGACACTATGCTAGGCACTTTACAATTATTATCTCGTTTAATCCACTGAATAACCCTTGGAGGTAGGTGCCATTCTTGTCCCCATTTTATAGGTAAAGAAATTAATGGAAATAGGATTAAAGTGACTTGCCAGGGTCACACAGAAAATAAGTTTCTGAGGCTAAATTTGAACTCAGATCTTCCTGACTACAAGTCCAGTGCTCTATTCAATGCATCACCTACTATGTAAGGGACTTTTGAAGAGATGTTTTGCATGTAGAAGAGAATACTCGGGGGAAGCATGGTGACTGCCTTCAAGTGTAGTTATCATGCAGAAAAGGGATTATTGAAGTTAATCTATTTGATTCTAGAAAACAGAATCAATAACAAAGGAAGAATGTTGAAAGTGTCAAGTTTAGGCTTAATGTGGGGCATGGGGCACAGAGTGAAGAAACAAATTTATGAATTGGCATGCCAAGGGTTTTCCTTCATTGCGGGTCTTTAATCAGAGGCTGGGTGACTGCTTGTCTTAATGGAAATTCATTTCAAGTTATGTGTTAGGCAAGGGGACTACTAGCATTCTTTCCATCTCTGAAATTCTGCTATTCTGTTTTATTTTCCATATTTGAAGGACTGAAGGAAGGCAATATCAGAGATTTCCTACAATGTAAAATGAGTTGAATCTGTTACTTCATCAAGTATATGGAAATTGACTTGATTTCAGCTATCACACAGGTGCTCTCTAATATAGTAAAATTTTACTGATTCACACATAGGGAGAAGTCAGTGTGAATTAATGGAAAAATTTGAATTTTCAAATACTTTAATGAAATACACTTTTACAATTTTAAATTCACTAAGTAATTTTATTGCATTATAGTTTCTATTACAAGGTCTTGAATTTTAAGACACCATCTTAATGTCAAATGAATGAATGACACAAAAAAGGGAGAGTACTCTTTTATAGATCCTCACAACATCTGCTTCAATAACTAGCAATTGAATTATTTGTAAATTGATAGCTGTTGTAAAGAGAATAGTTGGTTCGATAAAATAGGTACATATTTTCGATGTTCATCTTGTTTGATACAATTTCTCTTCACCCCTACTCTCACAGAGAGAACAATTGTAAACTTATGAATTCAAACCCCATTTAAATTACTGTAAATTGCAAGTGAATACAGACCAAATTCTTAGAGTTAGCACTTAGCACAACAAAGATCAAAATTTATTTCATTAATATGTGAATATTATTAATATAGATGAATCTAAATAGTTATACTCAAACTATGTGTTGAAGGGATCAACTGGATATATGACTGAATTTCTGTAGCTTTTCCAACACATGAATTTTGGGAGGGAGGTGGTGATGCTTCAGCAAGAGGCTTGTAGAAATGAAAATTTTGGTTAAGTTTTAGCAAGCTCTAAAGGCAAATGTCAAAAAAATTATGGTAAAATATGTTTACACTGACTAGGAACATAAGATGTCAACCAAAATGAGAAAATGTGACTGCTATGGAATCCCACACAGAATATATGTATGAGTTCCTTAATAAAACTAAAATGGCTGAGCTAACCTGAGAAACAGCCATTCCTCCTGAATTAAAAAAAAAATCTTACTTTTCCCAACATTTTTGTACTCTTGGTTCATCCATAAGAGGAAAAAAATCTAAAATGTCATTTGGCAGACTGACAAATACTCACTTAACTTGAGCTTGTCTTTATTTGTTTCTGTCCTTTGGAAGCAGTACATCACAGGGTACACTAATCATTTGCTTTTAGGTCTATGCAGAGCTATTTTATATTAATAATAATTCAAAATTAAATTAAGATTACAGAACCTCACTTTGAGAAAAACACTTAAATATGACCTACTATAAAAATACAAAGATAATAAGGTATAGAAGGAATAAAAGATTTAACAATACACTTTGCTTGTAATAGATTTTAAGTACATTCATGTAGTCACTACTGGGATAACAGTGAAGGAACAATCATCTAAGTTAAATTAATGAACACTTTATCCTGCTTTTAGTTTCCCAAAATGATGGTAGTAATGAGATGGAAAATGACATAAGGTTGCACAGTAGTGGGAGGTGGATGAATATAAAGAGCTGGGGAGGAGAAGAGAAAATTGGGGAACAAAAGAGCAGAAAGTAGGAATGTCCAGAGTCAGAAATTAGTTTGGTATTTTTAAAATTTGTTTGCTTATTTTTACTTTACAAGATTCAGTTCCATAGTTCCTTGAGTTTCAAATTTCCCTTCCCTCCCTCCTCCCACCCCCCACCATGGGAGATAGTCCAGTATAGGATCTGCAAATGCTTTCACATTAGATATTAGTCAGGTTACAAAGGCGTATTGTACTAGATGGAATGAAAAATGGTAAAGAGGAAATAAAAAAGAGGGAAAAAAAATTTTAAATGAAAAGAAAAAGATCAAATAGTTTGCTTCCATCACGATTCAAACTCAGTTCTTTCTAAATATTTCTCTGGATGTAGGCATCTCTCTCCATCATGAGTCTTTTGGAAGAAATTAGTTTTAAAAAATGTATTAATTTGGATTGAATTTCTGCTTGTTTCCTAAACTTGTGAATAACATTTTCAGAGATGGATTTAGTCTCTAGAGCTACTATATGAGTAGCTTTTATGGTTAAAATTCATAGCTCCATGTCCATTAAGAAGATGCTATAAGTGGGAGGGAATTGCTTACCTGCTGTTGGAATTTCCATCTTGAAGGATTTCTAAAAAGGAGTATCATTGCATTTCCATTGATACTTCCAATTTGAAAGATCCCTTTCTAGATTTCTATGTACCATTGTTTATGTGGAACAAAGGCTCCATGACAAAATGACATTTTGTGACAGAAACAATATTAAAAGTGACAGTGCAGAGCTCTGTTCAATTTTTGCACTCTTAGACCAAAAGTGAGGGAAATCAGCCAGTATTTTAAAAGTTGCTTTAAATGAAGGCTAATGAAAGCCAAAAAGATATGGACTAGGACAATTGCATCTGAGACTATTGTTCATAATTACTGAGCATAGTGCAGAAGCTTTTGGAGCACAATGAAATAACCATAGCATAGAGCATTGTCTTGTAATGATTTGTTGGGAAAAATTAATATAGGAAATTCTATGAAGAAAAAATATGTTAACTGTAGGGGCATTATTTACAAAGTTACTTGAAAAGTTTGGGACTATAAGGTTAATTAAATATTTCTTTCTAGGGAGGTACAACTAGATGAAAGACAGAGGTATGGAGAGAGAGACAGACAGACAGACAGAGACAGACATACAGAGAGATACAAAGAGAGGCAGAGAGACAGAGACAGAGAGAAAGATAGAGACAGAGAAAGACACAGAGAGAGACACAGACAGGCAAAGAGAGAAACACAAAGACAAAGATGTAGACAAAGACAGGGAGACAGAGACACAGAAATACAGAGACAGAGAGAAAGTCAGAGAGAGACAGAGACAAAGACAGAATCACACATATAGAGAAACAAATAGAGAAACAGGAAGAGAAAGAGAGAAATGCTAACTGGCTTTTCTTAAGTGATTCCTAGCTTACTGTGTGCTGAACAAGTTAGTAATTAATGGAAATACAAAAATAAGGAAACAAGATGGTAGCTTTCCTCAGGGATCATACATTTTAATGACAGAAGATGATACTTGAAGGGAAGAAGAAAAGCAGCATTGTACTCACAGAGGTTGTACAGAGAGACAGTGTGGAGGTACAAAAGACTTAGAAGTGAGCTAAGAGGGAAAGTGAACTCCAGAATGGTTGGGTCAGCTCACAGATCCACCAATGAATTAGTGTTCCAACTTGTCCACATCCCCTCCAACATTTATCATTTTTCTGTTTTGCCATGTTAACCAATCTGATAGGTGAGATGTGGTACCTCAGGGTTGTTTTGATTTGTATCTCTCTAGTCAATAATGATTTAGAGGATTTTTTCATATGACTATAGATATATTTAATCTCTTCCTCTGAAAACTGCTTTTTATGTCTTTTGATCATTTATCAATTGGGGAATGACTTGTATTCTTGTAAATTTGACTCAGTTCTCTATATATTTTAGAAATGATGCATTTATCAGAGACACTGGCTGTAAAAATTCTTTCCCAGTTTTCTGCTTCCCTCCTAATCTTGGTTGCATTGGCTTTGTTTGTGCAAAAAACTTTTCAATTTATTATAATTGAAATTATCCATTTTGCCTCGGGGAAGAGCCAAGATAGCGGAGTAGAAAGAGTACTTCCAAGGTGCTCTGCCCCACACACCTTCCAAAAAATATAAAAGGGGAATCTGAACAACTTCTGGCGCCCCAGAACCCACATAACGACACAGAGAAGCTAACCTCCTGCTGAGGACAGCCCAGCAGCCCTGAAGGGAGCGGCCAGCAGTGCTCTGAGAAAAGGGCAGCACAGCACGCTGAGAACCGCCAGCACAGCACTCTGGGAGGCCAGCCCAGGCTGAGAGGTTAGTGGCCTATGGACTTTGGGACCAGAATTTGGGGAACATGTTGGCTTCCTCCCCTAGGGGTGAAAAGCAGCTGAGGAAACATGGCACAGAGGCCATTTTGCAGCATCAGTGGAAGCTCCAGCTCCTGGTCTGTGAACTGTAGAGAGATCCAGCAATCAGTCTGGGGGTTAATTGCTCTTGCTTTAACCTGCTTGGATCAGGACTGTGGTCTTGGGTGTAGGTTTGGGGTGGGTATCCAATTTGCCAGAGCAGGTGGAGGCTTTTCAGAGGCCACCCAACCTCCAGAAGTTGTGAAGACCCCACGTTTGGGATGGAAGCTCTCCTGTCTGGTGGCAGAGTCCTACTGTGGCAACAAGCCCCAAAATCAAGTAATTAAGTGGCAATATGCCTAGGCAAAGGAAATCAAATAAACAGAAAAATGCAACTTTAGACTCCTATTTTGGGGGCAAAGAGGATCAAAGCATGGAACTGAAGGAGGACTGTGAGGTCAGAACTCTTGCACCAAAAGCCCCAAATGAAAATACAAGCTGGCTACAGGCCATAGAGGACCTTAAGAAGCAGATAAGAGAAGTGGGGGAAAATTGGGAAGAGAATTGTGAAACATTCAAGAAAATTATGAAATGACAGTCAACAGCCTGACTGAGGAAAATAACACCTTAAAAAAATAGACTAACTCAAATGGCAAAAGAGGCTCAGAAAGGCAATGAGGAGAAGAATGCCTTAAAAAGCTGAATTTGCCAGATGGAAAAAGAATCGCAAAAGCTCACTGAAGAGAATCATTCCTTCAGAATTAGACTGGAGCAAATGGAAGCTAGTGACTTTATGAGAAATCAAGATGCTGTTAAACAGATCCAAACAAATGAAAGAATAGAAGGCAATGTGAAATATCTCATGGGAAAAACCACTGACCTGGAAAATAGATCCAGGAGAGACAATCTGAAAATTATTGAACTACCTGAAAGTCATGATCAAAGAAAGAACCTAGAAATCATCCTTCAAGAAATCCTCAAGGAAAATTCCCCTGATGTTTTAGACCCAGAAGTGGAAATAGAGGTTGAAAGAATCCACCAATCACCTCCTGAAAAAGATCCCAAAAAGGAAACTCCCAGGAATATTATAGCCAGGTTCCAAAACTCCCAGATCAAGGAGAAAATGCTATAAGCAGCCAGGAAGAAACAATTCCAATATTGTAGAAACACAATCAGAATAGCACAGGATCTGGCAGCTTCTACACTGAGGGATCAAAGGGCATGGAATATGATATTCCAGAGGGCAAAAGAGCTGGGATTGAAGCCAAGGGTCACCTACCCAGCAAAACTGGGTTATCTTGTTTCAGGGGAAAACATGGTCATTCAGTGGAATGGAGGACTTTCAAGCATTCTTGAGGAAAAAAACCAGAGTTGAATAGAAAATTTGACATTCAGACACAAGAAGCAAGAAATGTTTAAAAAGGTAATCAGGGAAAAGAAATCAAAAGGAACTTATTAAAGTTAAACTATTTACATTCCTACATGGGAAAACCATAACTGTGTCTGATGAAATCTTTCTCTTTATGAAAATAATTGAAGAAGGGTATATGAACATATGAATACATATGTGCATGTGTGTGTATATATATATATATATATATATATATATATGTCTACAGTTATGCATGGATAGAGGGCACAGGTTGAATTTGGGGGGAAGGGATGATACTTAAGGGGTGAAGGTAAGAGGTGAGAGAGGAAAGTGACAAGAGGAGATGGGGAGAGATAGGGTAGGGAAAACTATCTCATGTAGAAGAGGCAAGGGGAAGTTGTTGCAGGGGAGGGGAAGAACAGGAATGCAAAAAGGCAAAATCTTATTCTCATTGAATTTGGCTCAGGGAGAGAATCACATATATACTAAATGGGATATCTCACCCTGCAGGAGAGTAGGGGGAAGGGGGATGAGAGGGGGGATGATAGAGGGGAGGGCATCCTGGGGGGAGGGAAGGTTGGAAATACCCACTTTCAAAGAGGGACAGGATCAAAGTAGGGAATGGACCAGGTGGGGGGTAGGATGGGTGGGAGAGAAATATAATCAGTCTTTTACAATATATCTATTATGGTAATGTTTTGCATAGTTATACATGTACAACACATACTGAATTGCTTATCTTCCCAGAGGGAATGGGTGACAAGAGAGGAAGGGAATGGATCTGAAATTCACAGTCTTAAAATTAAATGTCTCAAATGTATATAAATACTATTATTAATACTATTTTGCATATAATTGGGAGATAAGATGTTCAGGCTTTGGGGCTCAGAGATTCACCTTGCCCTAATGGCAAAGTCGAAGGGTGTATGGGAGAAGATATGGGGAGAGCAGATTGGATGGGGGGGATATCAAGTGGGACTGCTATTCTGGAGTGGTGGGTAGGGAAAAATGGGGAAAAAATTGTAACTCAAAATCTGGTGAAAATGAATGATATAAACCAGAAGTTAATAAAGCATTTGTTAAAAAAAAAGAAATTGTCCATTTTGCATTTCATAATGTCCTTTATCTCTTTTTTGGTCACAAATTCATTCATTTTCCATAAATCTGACAAATAAACTATTACTTGCTGCCCTAATTTGTTTATAGTATCAGCCTTTATACCAGTATTGTGAAGCCATTGGGACTTTATTCTGGTGTGAAGTGTTAGATGTTGGTCTATGCCCGATTTCTGCCATACATTTTTCCAGTTTTCCAAGCAGTTTTTGTCAGTGAGTTCTTAACACAGAAGCTGCAGTCTTTGTGTTCATCAAGCAGAAGATTGCTATAATCATTGATTACTATGTCTTGTGACCCTAACCTATTCCACTGACTTACCCTTCTATTTCTTAACCAGTGCCAAGTGGTATTGATGCTTGCTGCTTTATAATACAATTTAACATCCAGTATGGCCAATCCATCTTTTCTCTCTGGAAGTCAAGGAGAGAGAGAGAGAAAGAGAGAGAGAGAGAGAGAGAGAGAGAGAGAGAGAGAGAGAGAGAGAGAGAGAGAGAGAGAGCAAAAGCAAAAAAGCAAAGCAAAACAAAACAAAACACTTTTTATTTGGAGAGTCTCAGAGAATCCTCAAAACCTTGAGTCCCCAAAGGGAATTGGTCCTCAAGAGTACCAAAAGAGACTAACATTGAAGACACCCTAATGTGAGCTTAAATGGAACTATTTCTTCAAAAATTTCGAAAGGGACTAGCAAAAGCTAGAGTTTTCTCACCTATTGACAAATCATCCAAGTCTCCCTGGGAGGGAAGGGTCTACATCTCTAAAATCATGATTACTACCCCTGTTTGTTTGTTTGATTGATTGTTTGTTTGTTTTTACTTCAGCTTAGGCATAATTAAGTTATACTCCAGCCCCTTATGTTTACTCTGTATGTGTTTCTCTGTTTCAAATGAGTTTCTTGGACACACTGGATTATTGATTCAAGTTTTTAATTTATTCTGCTATCTACTTCTATTTTCTGTGTGGATTCATCCCATTCACAGTTATTACTGTATATTTCACACCATCCTATTTCTCCCTATTTATTCTTCTATCACTTTTTACTCTTTTCAAAAGTCTATTTTGTTTCTGATAGCTGACTTTCTTAATTGGCCTTCCCTTCTTTTAGCCCTAGCCCCTTCTCTTATGCCTTACTTCTCCTACTTCCCTGTGGTGTTAGATTTTTCTATGCCCATGTTATTCCCAATTTGAACCAATATCAATTAGAGTAAGGTTGAAGTGTTGCCCAGGCACACTCATTTTTCTCTCCATTGAAAAAGCTCTTCCTTCTATGCCTCTTTTATTAGATAATTTCCCCATTTTTTTCTCCCTTTTCCTATTGTATTCCTTCTTTCTCAATCTTTAACATTTTTTTAAATCATCACATTATAGTCAACTCACTCCAATGCATTCATTCTATGTATACTCCTTCTAACTGCCCTGATAAAAGTATCTTCTTTCATTGTAGGAATGTAAACAGTTTGTCCTTATTGAATCCCTTATGATTTCTCTTTCATGTTTGCTTTTGAATGCCTAATTTCCCACTATGCCATAGCTCTTCATCTTGAAATATCTATCACTCCATTCCTGGAATCTCTAGATTAGAAATACCCTCTTCTCCTACCACCTCCTCTTCTAATTGTATTGGTTCTCCTAAAACTTATGTTTAAGGAGAGCACACAAGTCAGTCAAGTCCCATTCCTTTCCATGCTGCTTTCAGAATTTCTTCTACCATGCTGAAGAGACAGGGTACCTTTGGTTCTTTATCTCTGCTTTTCAATGTCCTTTCATGTGATGTCTCAAAAATGCAAGTCCCTTGACTGCAGAGACGATCCTTCATTTTGTTTTTGTTTGTATTTGTATTCTCATGGCTTAGCACAGTAGTTGGCACATAGTAAAGGTTAAATACAGGTTGACTGACTGACATGATATTGAGCAATTTGATATGCAATTTAGAGGAGTATTCTAATAATATGGTACCTGGGTACAAGTTATGTGAATTTCCCACTAAGTTTCACTATTATAAAGCCCTGATAATTGAAATGCTGAAAGATCTCCAAGCATGATAGGCTAGTAATAGTTTGGGGGAAAACTCAAAGAATAGAAGAATGCATTTTGGAAACATTTACAAAGAGAGGTAAGAAGAAAAAGAGTATAATTGTAGGAGAGAAAGATGGGCCAAAATAAGTGAAATAGAATAATTATTTAAGCTAAAATATTATGATAGGAGAGAATGTCAAGAAGAGGTGAATGGTCCAATTTCAAAATGTGTTGAGTGTCAGGAGAATAACAATAGTAAGGAGTATCTTAACTTTTGCAAAGCATTTTACATATAATTTTTTTCATTTTATTATAACAATAATGTTGCAGTATATTACAGTCTATTAGTATCTCTGTTTTGCAGAAGAAGGAAACTAAGGTGAATAGAGGTTAAACAGCTCGAATCTAAGGTGGAATTAGACTGAACTCTGATTCAGCACTATATGTGTTATGCCAGCTGACTGCATTCTAAAATGGATTATTGAGAAAAGGAAATTGGATGTGGCAACTTAGAGTTATAGGGTTATGTCTCTATTATCAAAAGATTTTTAAATTATGTTTTTTGTAAAAACACATATAACTTTAGTCTACATTTTCAACTAGTGAATGTTCACAGGCTGTATCAATTGTATTCTTAGATTCAGAATGGTTTTCTAATCTCAGGCTGCTGAGTTACAAATATAGAAGGCCAAAACAAGATTATATCCTCCCAGGGAAACACTGAATAAAGTCAGCTCAGAGGATAATGATGAAATTTATTAATATTTCTCAGAAGCATCTAGAACTTATTGACCAGTTTGAACACAGATAGACTTTCTGAAAGAAAGTATCGGTGAATAGTTGAATAATTTATATAAAGTTGTGAAGTGAAGTTTGTCTTCTGTTCCTCAGTCCCTCATCAATAAAACAAATATATTTGATTAGGTGGAGCTCAGGTCCTTTCCTTTCCTTAATCTATAATACTGCGTTCCTATAAATTGTTTCTTTCTTCTATTTACCACATATCATAATTTTCTTTTAAAATTGTACTTTTAATAATATTTCTTAATCACATATTTTTAAAAATAAAAATTCTAATTTATGGCAACAATTATATCAGATGAGCATAAGCTATCTCTGGAATATGCAATATAGATACTTACCAAAACATTCATAATAAATTTAAATTCAAAAACATTCAGAGATGCTTTTCTGAAATTCACTTTTATTTTTGTCACTACTGATAATTATTTGTTATTTTTCTGTTTACCTTAATTTTTTCAACTTTTCGAGGATCTCCTTGATTAATAATCTCTGGGAATTAACATGTGAAACTTTCACTTAGGTGTCTATTTAGTTGTCATATATGAGAATAACAATTATCATGGTGACGTGATAAGTAACTCAGTATCAAGGACATCAGATGGTGTGATTTTTGTTGGTGAAAATTGCTTTTATTTCAGGCAAGCAAACTCTTCTAGTATCCTTTTAAAAATAATTTGATGTTGATTCATTCAAATATAACAATATTTTTCATTAGTGGATTTTTGGAGGGGAATATTGAATTTTTTTCTTTTTTTCTCCCAGTCTCTATTTTAAATGCTAATAAAACACTTTCATTATTCTATATAATAATTCACTTCATCTGCAAATGCACATGAATTATGAAATATTAGAGTCATATAGAACCTTATAAGTCAGCTAGTCTAATTCCCTCATTTTACAAATGCAATTAGATGTATCTGTAATACATACACATCTATGTACTGATAGATAAATAGATGTGTATCTATAGGGATATTTATGTTAGAGGTATCTATAATACACACAAACACACACACGTACAGAGGTAAATGGGGGAGGAGGAAGTAATCATGGGGGAGAAGGATTAAAAAGATTGTGATTCATCAAGCAGATTGTAGGATAGTACTCTTCATTTAGAGATCTTTATTGGAAGTGATCAATGGAGTACCTGAAAGACTGAACACTAATAAGTAAATACAAACTTATGAAATAAGAGGGAAGAGGGAGAAAAAACAGGATTTCAAAGGAATTATGAAGAATATTGCTTAATACAGCAATATGACCATTTCTTCATAAACAGAAAATGCATAAAGAGACCTTCTACATACAATTTTTGAACATGGATTTTTTCAATACTAAAAATATTATATGCTCAATTAGTTTTAAAAGAGATTGGTTACATACCTCTTCTGTTCTTTGTTGGACTCATTTTGACATAAGAACATTCAAATTTTCTGAAATCAGAGCTACAAAGTTTAGGAAAATGTGAAAAGAAAAAAAAACAATTGGTAATTCTTTTGACCATGAGAAGGACATATACCACTAAGAACTATGTACCACTGCACACAATGAATATGAAGAAGAGTTGCATTCTATTTTTCTGTCTTGAAAAATCAAGAAAAGACAGAGAGAATAGATTTAAAAAAAATCTATGGTCTAATCTTCCAGGTAGACAAAAAATATGCCTAAGTGCCAAGCATGACACTTCTCAATTCAATATGAAAGAAAAAAAGGCCAAGTCATTTGAAAATAAGGTGAAAATGCTTAGGGAATAAATCCTACTCTGCTACTTTCATTCAAGGGTTTCATGGTCCTAGTCTTGGTCCATATTTCTAAAATCTAGCCTTGGTCAGTTCTGCCTTCTTGAGGATGAGGGGCAACATAGTGTAACTTTCATATTTTTATCTTGGTCAAAACTGAAACTCAGTGTTTTGAATTAAGGAGATCTCCATTCCTAACAACATGACTTGAGGGTAACCAAAGTGGTTCTTGATTGAACCCAATAATAGTAGGGTTAAGAATTAAACCTTTTTCCATTCTAACTTAATATGTTTATAATATCTTATATCACCAAGAATGACAGAGCAAGTAACTTCCCAACAAGGAACAAACAGACTTGCAAGAGAAGAAATTAAATTAGTGTTATTCATTAGCCATAATCCCCAGCTGAGACTGGGTTTATGAATGGCTAATTTTATATAAAGTAGTATCAAGAAATGGTCTGATGCCAGGAAAATATAGCCTCCTCTCCCACCCCTTACACCACCTTCTGATTGTTTTCATCGAGTGATTATCAAAAACGGGTAAATTCTTTATGACTGTAGTTAGGGAACATCTGGTCCTACAAACTCTAAGATCTCTTCTTTAACTGCACGTGTGTTTTTTTAGCTTCCATGTAAACCTCCAGGTCAACACCCTTGGTACTGCAACAAAGAATGTATGTCTTATCCTTGAATTGCTAGGAAAGTGTTGACCAAAAGAGTAATGAGGGGTGTGTGTGGTGGGGGGTGGGGGGGTGTCTGTACATACATGTTTATTTCTAGGTTTCATAAATAAGGGGAACTTCTGTAAAGTCTCCCAGTTCAGAAATAATGCTGATGCTGAGAAAGAATTGACCCAAGACTAGGCTAATTAGGCCCTTACATACAATTATAGCTATGAGAGTTCTCTTATTTTTATTTTTTAAAAAAGAAAGATCTTTGGGTGCAAAGATATAATCCTCTTTTCCCCTCAATTAAACATTTTAACCTTTAAGAGAAAAATTACATAAGAGCATGTGCATACATCATGGATTCTCTGTGAGAATTTTTTTTCTTTGACCAGTTCTTTATTTTTCCCTTCCTCAATGGCTAGCTTTTCCTAATTTATGAAGTTTAATTTGAATATTGAATAAAAGTAAATTTTCAGAGAATGCTAAAGATAAGCCTAGGAATTCATCAGTAATTTCATATAGCATCTGAAACTACAAGGAAGAATTATTGTTTGAAGTTTGAATTAAAAGTGCACTTTTATTTTTGAGGACAAACCAAATCACATCAAGCTAAAGTGATTAGGAAGCCTACAATAACCTATAGATGTCTAAGATAAATCAGCTCATACCTGCTCAAGAGCCAGCTGTCAAATTTTTATTGTGAGCATCTAATCATTGGAAATTGGCAAGTGTTACAAAGCAGGGTCAGATTCCTTGCTTTATAGTTTGTTTAGACTTAAAGTGAAAGGGAAATATTAAAAATGCAGATTAAACATGAAATGTTTTTTCCTATATTTTCAGGTCTCAAATCCTTTTTACAAGAATATCTGTGTTTTGTCTATCTTCTAAGATTCTATGTAGAAAATAAAATGTTTAATTTTAAGGTAGGCATACTAAGTAATAGAAAACAGAAGATTATAGCAATCTACCTGTACAGAATAGATTTTGTGATTCAGAAAACTGAAACTAGGAATCCTATATCAATTGTTTAAAAATATAAGTGGACACCAGTTACTCTCTCTGGTATTTATATCAAATTCTAGTATGTAGATATGAGTTTTAGTTATATGCAGTTATAATGGATTGTATTAGAGTGTGGGGAGGGGGGGTTAGGAAGTCAACTTCATGTTCCCATGGCATTTTCTTGCTTTAAGGTATAAACAAAAATCCTGGAATAATAAACTTGGAAAGAAAATCGGAAGTTCTCAAAACTTACCCATCCATACATAAACACGTCCTGTACATACCTGGCAAGTGGTATTCAAAACTATTAACATGTGTTTATAGATATAGCTATAGGAGAGATACCTAATACTTCCGAAGGCACCTCATCACATCTGTGGATACCTTTATTTGGTAGGAAGTGTGTCCTTATATCAAGCCTAAATCTACCTTATTTGAATTTGTAACCAATACTCCTAATTCTGACCTCTCTGATAAAGCAGATTAGGTCTAATAATTTTCTTTCATGAGAGCCCTTCAAATAATTGAAGATAGATACCATGTTCCTTTTAAATCTACTCCCATTCCCTGAACCTTTCTCTATGTCATTTGATCTCAAGGCATTCCAGCTATTTTAGTCACCCTTCCCTAGAAGCTCTCCAGTTTATCAATGTCTACTTTGTGTGGATAAATGAAAATTAAGTGGCCTGAGCAAGGTAGAATACAGTGGGATATTCACTTTTCTAGTCTTGAAAATTATAGTACTATGCCTATCATTGTACTGCCTGAGAATAAGTGCCATCGCATATCATTTAATTACATAGATGTCACATGTGACAAAATGCCTAAATATTTTTCAGAAAAACTGTTGATGTCTATCAACCATTCAGAAGAAAGATCAGAAAGGAAGTGAGGGGCCTCAGAAAGACTATTCCAAAAAGTTCTAGCTCAATATAAACTCTAAATAAGTAGCTGAGATCTCCTTCTCTTTAGTTGTTCTTCAATGATGATAGAAGCCGTGGTACTGACCAATGCTTTATATCATTAAAAGTAATAAGTTTAACACAATATAATTGTTGTTAAACTTTTGTAGTGTGACTAGATTACATTATCAGAGAATTTTCCAGGAATTTTATAACCTATCCTCTATCAGAGGATTGCTTTAAATTCATTAGGGCCAGCTCCTTTTTCTTGCAAACATTTAATAATGCATTTGCATATAAAATAGATTTTAACCAGGTACATATAGTAACTTTTCCTAATATAGAATATACAATTATAGTTTCTACTTCTTTGGAGATAATTTAAAGATAAATTTACTTAGTCTAGGTATTCCAAAATTGAAACTACGCATCAAATAGAGAATGTATGATTATAACAACCTACTTTTTCCTCACCCCTGGAATAGCAAGTGCTTTAGTATTGAAGGATATTATTTGAGAAGGTTGTAGACTTATAGAAAATGGTATTTTGCATCTATTCTGTATTCAAGCAAATTTTAGTTAAGGTTTCCAAGCTTTAAAGAGAGCATTCTGTCAGTTATATAAGAAGACATTTTTAAAATGATCAATTGTTGCAGGTGGTCACACTGAGATTTCATTTTGTACGCAACATATCAGAGGTCAACGAAATCAAGCTTTATTTCTTCATGAAGGGATTAGCAGCTAATCTACTTTGATTGTTTTTCCTCTCATTTTCTCCCTTTTCTATATACAATCATACCAGTATTGGTTTATGGATTGAGTACAAATTAATCTGTTCTTCCTAGCTAACTCTGCACTTGTTCCTCCTTTGCTCAGTACATTTGCTATATTCCCTTTAATAACACTTCCTGTTTTACTATCCAAGAATACAGTACTTCCAGACAAAACTGGTGTGAAATTATGTCACTTGGAATTAACTCATATGATCAGTGGTTATTCACTATTTTTCTAACATGAAAAATACGTGAAGGATCATAAAGATAAGATAAGAATAAGCAAGTCCTTCCATCAAATCAAATAGCAATCTCATTCTAATTTAAGAGATAAATTTTGTAGGGTCACCAGAGGTAATGGAAAATTAAGTGACTTCCCATGCTGAAAGCCAGTTCCAAAGGCATATTTTGAACGAGGTCTTCCTAACTTCAAAGCTAGCATTCTATCTACTGTACATCACTACTGCCTTTCTAGTCAATGGGAAGGAGTGGGTTTTTTTAATATTTTCTAATAACTTCCATGTGCAATTTTTGGAGTCATTATCTTGTTGCCTACTAAATTCAGTGATGCAGATTACATGTATTTGGTACCAAATATTAAGATGCTTGAGCAGGTATAGTAAAATCAGTGAGGATGTATATAACTTGAAGTGTATGTTGTAAATGACATCATTAAGCACCTATTGAGAGCTATTGAAGCACATGAACCAAATCTGTCATTTGTGCTTATATGCTATTTCTGATTATCTACTTTCTACTCCAAATTCATTATTCCTAAAAATTAGTTAGGATATCACAGGATCAGAGATTCAGAACTGAGAGGAACCATAAAGGACATCAAATACAACTCCTCCATTTAACCGAAGAGGAAATTGAACTCAGACAACTGAATTGATTTGTGAAAAATCACACTGGTGATAAGGAATAGGCTAAATTTTAAGTGAGCTTACATAGCTCAAGAGACAGTTCTCTTTCAATTATAACAACCTAAGCCTTGTTATACAGTGTCTTAACGTACTCACAATCTTATTATACATCATTTCCCTTTCATACTCTAACAGTCAAATTGTTGCTATTATTATCCTTCGCCCAGATAATTCCCTACATCTCTCTATCTTTGGACAATCTTCTCCCCCTTTCTAGAATGCAATACATCCTCACTGGCACTTCTTAGTATCTCTACTTTCCATCAAACCACAGCTCAAATGCCAATGCTAAATAAGTCTTTATTGATTCTCTTAGTTGTCCATGCCTCTCCTACCCCACCAGCCCCAAAATTGCTGTATGATTTTTCTGTATGGACTTATATGTGAACATGCCATCTCCACCAATATAAAATAACCTCCTTTATGTTAGGGACTATTTCATTTTAGTCTTTGAAGACCTAGGAACTATCACATTGATTAGCACATAAAATAACATCTTAAAAAGTAGAATTGAGGGCGGCTAGGTGGCGCAGTGAGTAAAGCACTGGCCCTGGAGTCAGAAGGACCTGAGTTCGGATCCAGCCTCAGACACTTAACGCACACACAAACAAAACCTAGCCGTGTGACCTTGGGCAAGTTACTTAACCCCAATTGCCCTCCAAAAGGCAAAAAAAAAAAGTAGAATTGGCCAAAAGGAAAAGGAGGTACGAAAGTGCACTGAAGTATATAATTCTTATGAAAATAAGAATTGGGAAAGTGAAAACTAATTATTCCATGACAAATCAAGAATCGATCAAAGTAATGAAAAAAGAAGGTAATATGTGATATTTCATTGGGGGAAAATGACTGACCTGGAATATAGTAGAGATAATTGAAGAATTATTGGACTACCTGAAAGCCATGATAAAGAAAAAAAGAGCCTGGATATTTTCATTACAAGAAATTATCGAGAAAATCTGCCCTGATTTTATAGAAGCAAAAGGGTGAAATAGAAATTGTAAGAATCTACTGATCACCTTCTGTAAGATATCCCAAAGTGAAAATTGCCAAAAATATTATAGCCAAATTTAAGAACTTCAAGGTCAAGAAGCAACTACTTCTAGCAGCCAGAAAGAAACAATTTAAATATCATGGAGACCTAGTCAAGATTACACAAAATTTAGTAGCTTCCACATAAACTGTTTGGGATGCTTGGAATATGATATTCCAGAAGGCGAAGGAGCTAAGATTACAAGTAACAATCTCCTACCCAACCAAACTAAGCATAATCCTTCAGAAGGAAAAATAACCATTCAATGAAACAGATAACTTTCCAGGATTCTTGATGAAAAGACCAATGCAGACCAGAAAACTCAATTTTCAAATAAAAGACTCAAGAGAAGCATAAAAAGGTAAATATAAAAGAGAAAACATAAGGGATTCAATAAGATCAAACTTTTTACATTCCTACATGGGGAAAGGATACTTGTAAGTCTTAAGAACTTTCTCACTGTTAGGGCAGTTAAAAGGAATAGCCATAGACATAGATGGCAGGTATAAACTAGCTTTGATGAGATGAGATTAAAAAAAAATAAGGGAGGTGAAAGAGGATTGCACTTGGAGGAGAGGGAAAGGAGAGATAAAATAGCATAAATTACCTGACATGAATAGGCACAAAAGGCTTATTATATCATAGAGAAAGATAAAGAAGTAGACATCTCTCGTACTATGCTCTCTTCAGAATTGGTTCAAAGAAGAAATAACACACATGCTTAGTTTGGTATAGAAATCTATTTTATTCTATAGAGAAGTAAAAGATGAGAGGGATAATAGAAGGTGGGGATATTGATAGAAGAGAAAGCAGATTGGGGGAGTCCATGATGAAAAGCAAAACATTGATGAGAAGAGAGAGGGAGACAGACAGAGACAGAGACAGAGAGACAGAGAGAGAGAGACAGACAGACAGAAAGAGAGACGGAGAGAGAGAAGTGAGAAAGAAAAAGAAGAAAAGAAAAAAAAAACTGATAGCAATCATGATTTTAGACAAAGCAAAAGCAATAGATTGAATGAAAAAAAAAAAAGATAAGGATACTACATCTTACTAAAAGGTACCATAAACAATAAAGTAATATAAATACTAAACAAATATGCACCAAATTGTATGGTGTCCACATTTTTAAAGTTAAATAAGTTACACGAAGAAATAGACAGTAAAACTATTCTAGTTGAGGACCTCAAATTTCCTCTATCTAAAATAGATAAATATAACAAAAAGATATATAAAAAGAAAGAAGTTAAGGAGGTGATTAGAATTTTAGAAAACTTAGCTATGATAAAATTCTGTAGAAAATTGCATAGGAATTAAAATATATATATTTTTTATTAGTAGTACATGGTATGTACCCAAAAATTGACCTTATATTAGCTAATTAAAACTTCATGGTCAGATGCAAAAAGGCAGAAATATTAAAAGGCATTCTTTCTAGACCATAATGCAATAAAAATTGTACTCATTAAAGGACCATAGAAATATAGATTGGAAATTAAATAATCTGATTCTAAAGAATAAGTGGATCAAAGAACAAATCACATAAACAATCAATAATTTCATTAAAGAAAAATGAAAACAATGAAACCAAACACACAAATTTATGAGGTGCAGCCAAAGCAGTAAATACTGGAAAATGTATATCTCTAAATAATTACAATAAAAGAGAAAAAGAGCAAATCAACAGATTGGGTATGCAAAAAAAAAAAAAAAAAAAACCTCCAATTAAACACCAAAATGGAAATCCTGAAAATTAAAGGAGAGATAATAATCTCTAAATCTTCTAATCTAAAGTAAAAGGTAAAAAAAAATCATTGAATTAATGGATAAAACTGCGAGTTTGTTTAAAAAAAACAAAAAATAAATGTCATTGATTAATTTGATTAAATAATTAATTTAATTTTTTTAAAAGGAAGGAAAAAAAACAAAATATCAGAAATGAAAGAATTGATTTCACCATCAATGAAGACAAAATTAAAGAAATTATCAGGAAGTAGTTTGCCCAATTATATGCCAATATGTCTGACAATCTAAAAGAAATAGATGAGAATTTACAAAAGTATATATTGCCCAGATTAACAAAAGATGGAATAGACTATTTAAATAACCTCATCTTAGAAAAATAAATTGAACATGCTATCAATGAACTCCCTGAGACAAAATCTCCAGAGTCCAAAAGATTCACAATGAAATTCTACAAAACTTTTTTTTTTCCCTTTTAATGGGTGCACTTTTATTTGAACTGGTTTTGTCAGTGTACTGGTAAAGCTTTTCCCCTCCCCCAAGTACTGGTACCAATCTCATAAAACTCAAGAAGATTGTATAGTCTTAACGCACATCTTTGTTGGGGGCAGAGAGGGGAATTGGGGGGGGGCATTCATTATGGCTGACAATTTTTTTAAAAAAGGGTTAAGTATTAAAGCAGAAGCTACAAAAAAAAAAGATTTTTTAAAAGGATTATATAATTTACTTGTAAAGGAACACTAATACTTTCCCTTCTCCATGCCCATCTGGATTTTTGTTACATAGATCCTTTGCTCTAGCAGAGGACAGCCTTCACAGAGGCTTATAACTCTGTAACAATTCATTATGCAATATTTAGAATGACTATTAAAAGAAAAAATCAAAAATGTACAATCAGAGTCCTGAAGGTGCATTGTAGAACCCTGAAGATGTTTGCCTCCAATGTACATATACTGCTTCTTACATTCATCAGTACGGTTTTAAAATCCTAGGTCAAGTGCTCCCTCCCACAAAGAAAAATAAAGCCATGCCAATCACAAATCTTTTGGGGGCAATTATCATATCAGACTTTTTTTTTTTTTGAAAATTCCATGTGTTTATTTATCAAAACATTACAAACTTGGCCATACACCAACCAACACACATATACACATATACAAACATATACACTGTGGCATATACACACACATACATATGACCCCCAGAAGAGGCCTGTCAAGTAACATGGGGAAGGGGATGGAATGATCAAAGCTGGGCCTGGGATGGAGGGTGAGTTAGGGAAGGGGAATCAAGGTTCCCCCTACCTCCTAACCATAAAGGGTCAGAGGTGAAAGATGATGCCAGGAAAAAAATGGGCAATAAATAACCCTCAGGTCAAAGCATGAAGGAGGGATTGCTTTGGCATATCAAAAACACAGACATTGGGCAATGCCAACTGGTGACACCTTTAGTAACTTGGTCTAAGAACACGTGACCCCACCCCTATCCCAGAGCCAGGAGGAGGTACCAGTCAGGGCTGAGTCCAGGGTTTCACAGGCAAACATTCCGGGCTGGCAGGTTAGGGGACTAGGACCCTCTCAAGTCCACCATAGGCACTTTGATGGGCAGAGGATATTAGTGAGGGAGAGGGCATTGGGGCAAAGAGAGATCATGTGGAAATAGATGAAAATCATCACACAAAAAAGGGACATTTCTGCCTTTTCCAGTGTCCACAGACCCAACATCCTCTCTTCCAACCTCCCCTCCACATCGAGAGAGGGATGTCAGAGAAGGGGTCGCTGGAGGTAGAGTGGAATGGCAACTGGTTGGCACTAGCTGTCCAGGTCTGATGGCGATGCCTTCTTCCGAGTTCGAGACTTCAGGGAGCGTGAGGTGCCCTCTCTCAGCAGGGGTTTCTTCTTGCCGATCCTCAGGCTATGGCTTCGTACCAAGGGCTTCTCCCTTGGACGGGTTAGGGTGTGGGCCTTTGTCTGGGAATCAGACCAACACTCATCTTCAGTGTCACTGTCCTGGAGGCCCCCAGGACGGTACCTGATAGGTGGTCTCCGGTGCACTTCCTGGTCCTCCAGGTAGAGGGGATCCTGATAGGATGGAGCAGGATTGTCAGGGATGGCCCGCAGGTCCTGCATGGAGAAGCTTCGAAGCCTACCAGCGAGGGCCCCCTGACTCTTGGCAGCCGCCTGCACTGCGGCAGTGGCAGCGATGTTAAGGCCTCGTTTCCCAAAGCTCAGCACAGTTTCATAGCTCCGCTCCTTCGCCTGCACAATGTATGAGTCGATCTCCTTCTCCCGGTAGGAAAGGGCTGGATGGATAAACTTCCTATAAAGCAGGCTGGCGCCCTTGGTATAAGGGGAAAGTAGCCACACCACAAATGCCATCTTGATCTCATAATAGAAAGGGAACCAGGAAACGAAGATGTCCGTAAAGGTCTCTACTGTCATAAAGAAGGCGAAGACAATCCAGTACATCATCCATCGGACATATTCCCGGATATTCTTAGTCTTCACAGCTTTATAGGAGGCGTAGGCAGGGTACAGCATTCCAAATACCAGCACCACCAATCGGGAGATCACCCAGGACACCATCCTGCCAGCTGCGGAGGGCGAGAGGGGGTGCGGTGCCCAGGGGACGTCGAGGAGGGAGAGGAGGCTTCCAGGGGGGCTGGCGTGGAGAGGGGGAGCTTCGGAAGCCCCGGGAGGCGGACGCCCGGCCGCTGCCCCGCGCCGGCTGGGGAGGGCGGGCTCGACAGAGCAGGAAGAGTGGGGGGCGTAGAAGCGGGGTGCTCGGGCTCGGCTGCTCCGGCCACCGCTCCGCTCCGCTGCTGCCCCGGCCCGGCCGCCACCGCAGCCTTCGCCCCGTCGGGCCCATATCAGACTTTTTAAACAAAATTAAATAAAATAAATACAAACACTCTATTTAGAAGCATTTGTGGTGGACAATGGAAGTCCCAGGTTTGCTATACTCCTGCTTGCTGATCAACATCTGCTGGAAGGTGGAAAGAGATGCCAGGATGGAACCTCCAATCCACACAGAATATTTTCACTCACGTGGGGAAATGATCTTAATTTTTATTGTGCTGGGAGCTAAGATTATAATCTTCTTCTTCATCATATCAGCAATGCCTGGGTACATAGTGGTACCACCAGACATTATGGTATCAGCATGAAAATCCTTACAGATGTCAATATCACACTTCATCATTGAGTTGAAGGTAGTTTCGTGGATTCCACAGGATTCCATACCTAAGAAAGATGGTTGGAAGAGAGCTTCTGGGCATCAGAACCTCTTGGTGCCAATGGTGATAAGCTGACCATCAAGGAGTTCATAGCCCTATTCCAGAGAGGAGTTAGATGCAGTAGTCACAATCTCCTGCTCAGTATAGGGCAATGTAACATAGCATCTCCTTGATGTTATTCAAGATTTCCCTCTCAACTGTGGTATTGAAACTAAGTCAGGATCTTCATGAGGTAGTCTGTCAGATCACAGTCAGTCAGATCCAGATGGAGGCTGGTGGGGGAAAAGGCATAATCTTCATAGATGAGCACACCATAGGTCATACCATCACCAGAGTTCATCACAATGCAAGTGGTATGACCAGAGACATACAGGGTCAGCACAGTCCATATGGAAATGTTACATGGCTGGGGTATTGAAGGTCTGAAACATAATCTTTTCTCTCCTGATTTTGAGGTTCAGGGGGACTTCTGTGAGCAGCACACGTGCTCTCCAGGGGACATAACAGAGCTCATTGTAGAAAGTATGATAACAGATCTTCTCCATGTTGTCCCAGTTACTGACAATATTATGTTCAATGGAGTATTTCAGAATCAGAATACTTCTCTTGCTCTGGGCCTCATCCCCCATATAGCTGTCTTCCTGTTCTTTACCCATCCATCAAGCTTTGATGTCTGGGATACCCAAAAATGGAAAGGAAGACAGCCCAAGTAGCAGCATCTCCTGCAAAGTCAGGTTTGCATATTACAGAGCTATTGTCAACAAGGAGAGCAGCCATATCATCATTCATGGCAAACTTTGAAATATCATGTTTAAACCCTTAAAAGAGAGAGGAGGTAATGCCAACCTAGTTGCAGGAGGGAGGCAAGTGAATGTTGGGTGGAAGAACTCATAGCTCTACAAAACTCTTTAAAAAACAATTAATTTTAATACTCTTTAAACTATTTGGAGAGAATAGGTGGAGTCCTACCAAATTCCTTTTATGACAAAATTATACCTAATTATAGACCAATTTCCTTAATGAATATTGATGAAAAATTTTAAAATAAAGCACTAACAATGAGATTACAGCAATATAACACAAGAACCATACACTATTACTGGTGGGAATTATACCATGAATATTGGGCTGGTTCAGTATTAGGAAAACTGTCAGCATAATTGGCCACAGTCATAACAAAAGCAACAGAAATCATGATTGTCTCAATAGTTGCAGGAAAAAGCCTTTGACAAAATGCAACGCCTATTCAAATTAAAAACAGTAAAGAGTGTATGAATACATGAAACTTTCCTGAAAATGACAACAGACATTGTAATTTTCACCCTTCCTTCTTGTTGAGGAACAATGGCATCTGAAGGTAATGTCTTGACTTTTGAATAAATTGGGTTTTAGTGAGACACAACTGTGCAAAGTCTTCGGCCCATTCTCACCTCCAGAGTCATCAGAGTCCAGCAGTAAACCAAGAGTAAAGATAACCAGATTTGACCCAGAATATAGTGGGTGTGCTTGGTCTTGGTCTTTTTAAATTAAGGTTTTTTGCAGATATCCATTTTCTGACACAATGATCATTCAAAAACTAAAGGCTAGGTGAGAATTGAGACAAAATATGAACTTAGTTTACAATCACAAAAATTTATCTTTAGAGTTTGTTGCCAGAACAGAAAACAACTGCAATTTACACTGACTCTAAGCCATGAAAGGACAAACAATGTGTAACATAATCTCGGGCTAGGCCCTATTATTAGCCATTCAATAAAAGCCAGAGTGAGTTAGGTTTAACATCATAGTCATGTAGCTCTGTTTGAATCTCAATGGACTTTCTTAAAGCCTGTTTTTTGAGAGCTATTCTTCAAGAAATCATAAATAAAAATTATACAAAGACTAAATTATCTTAGTCTTTAAAGAAAATAATAATAATAAAATGCATGAATAGGTTTTTTTTAAATCTGACCTAATTTTTTAAAATCTAACCTGCACAGGCCAAGATATCTTACAAAAATAAGCAACCAAAAGTTGTTCCTTTGAACAGAGAACTCACATATAATGGTATGAAATATCAAATAGGGACCACATGTGGTAATGGGAGAACAAGGAAGAGAAGGAGGAAGACAAAGAGAAGGATGAGGACAAGGGCAAGGACAAGGAGAATAAGAATAAAACAAGAAATAGAAGAACAAGAAGAGGAAGATCAAGAGCAAAGAGAAGACAGAACAAGAAAGAAGAAAAAGAAGGAAGAAGAAGAAAACAAAGAAAGGTTAGGAGGGAAGAGAAAAAAAGGATGGAAGAAAGAAAGAAGAAACAGCAGTATTCTCCAAGTTAAATTGGCAGGCTGGGTCAATAAACAGAAATGTTGATGATTCATGTAGATGTATCACATTCAGAAACTTGCTTAAATTGATAATTACTTTAATTTTAGTTGACTTTTTGATTCTTTTAAGTTCACCAGAATATATATGTGCATATGTATGTATGTATGTGTGTGTGTGTATACATACACATACATCCTAAAGACTGTTTTCTCTTTATATTTATTTTGTCCATATCTTTTCTTTATTGTTATAACTAGCATTTCTAGCACTGTCAAATACTAGTGTTGGTAATTGAAAAGGACTCTAGCCGATCTTCATTATATGGCTATGAAAATACTGACTCCTACTTGTAAAGTTGTAAAACTCAAAGGTTTTTTTCACCCTTTTTGATGGTTCATTAATTAATTATTTCTTTTTTTATGTTTTTAAAGATTGGGTCATTTAAAATTGATATTACTCATTCTAGGGATATAATACTTTCTATTTTATTTTTGCAAATGCTCATTTAATGTATATTGTTGGACTTGTTTGAGCAAAAGTTAGGAAAGACTTTTCTGATAATATCCATTATTTCTTCCTGAGTTATGAATTCTCCTTTTTTGTTTTTGATAATGATAATTTGGTTTTCTCCTTTATTTCTATGAAACTAATGAATGATTTGCATTTTTTATTGATTGTAATGAAACTCTTGGGGTTATTTATTAATTATTTTTGTCTTAATTTAATCTCTTCTTTGATTTTCAAGATTTCTATATTGCTTCTGAATTAAAATTTCTTACTGTTCTTTCTGCCTTATTCCCCTTGTATTTATAGATATAAATTTTCTACTGAGGATTGTTTTTGTAATGTCCTTAAAATTTTGGTAAGTTGAATGATTTCTGTTATCTTTAATGGAATAATCTATTGTTTTTATGTTGTTTTTAGAACCATCTAATTCCTCAGGAAAAACCTATTTAGTTTCCAGTTACTTTTAATCCCTTAACCAATGGCTCTTTATTAAATGTATTGTATTTTAATATAAATGAATGTGTTTCATTTTTATTTTTGTCATTTTTTGCATCAAGATGTTTGGTTAATTTTTGGAAAGGTACCATTACATCTGAGAAATATGTATACTATTTTCTTTTCCTATTTAGTAATTTCCAGATATCTATCATATTTCAAATATAAAATTCTGCTCATGTTCTTAGCTTTTTTCTTGTTTTTCTTTTGTTACATTTATCTATTTCTTTTGAAATAATTGAGGTCCTCAAATAAATTTGATTTTATTATGTTTCCCTCCAATTTATTTAGCTTTTTCTTTCATCATTTAGATGCCATGTTTTACTATGTATCTATGTAAAATATAGAAATTAAATATCTATGGTACCTTACAACAAAATGTAAATTCCTTATTTTTAAATCAAATATATATTTTTGTTGTTGTATAATTAGATATCATGACTATTACCTGTGATTCCTTTGAATTCATCTGAAGTATAATGGGTCTTGCTTTAGTCCTTTATTTTATCTACTGTATATGTTCTTTCTAGTGTGTTTGCCATAATCAACTTAGGGTTCAATTTTGCTTTCTCCTCTAGTATTCCATCCTCTTCATTTTTGTGGGTGAATTGCTCCCATTGTCATTTACAATTTTGTTCATTAATTGCTTTTTTTGTTCTATTCTCTTTTCTTATGCTTTTCTCTCTCTTTTCTTTATATCTCCTCTTTGATTACAAGAAGAAGGGCATGAAACAGAAATGTACTTGACACTAATGCTCATTGCTTTTCCCAAACAGCTTCCAATCTCCTGTTCCTCTTCTTACCCTCTTCCCAATTATAGGTTCTTTGCTCTCTTCTTTTTTCTTTAATCTCCTCTTTGTGATCTCCCATTTGAACATTCAATTTGTTTTGCTTATGATAATTCTCCCTAAATTTACCCTTCTTATTACTCCTTTCTCACCTCACCTTTCTTCCTGTTTCTCTGTTCATTGAATTTATTTCTATACCAAACTATTTGTGTGTATATCTATTTTCCTATGACAAATTTAGATAAAAGTGAGACTCAAGTGACTCAAATGACACCCATCCTCTCTCTTCCTTGTCCACTTAGACTTATTCTTGAATATCTCAAAATATAAACGAGTTGATAAATGTTCTACTCATATGTCTTTTATTACTAAAGTATCCTTTCCTGTTTTACTTTTGAAGATCATCAGAGCATAACAAAAATCACTCCCATATACTTCATTTCATTTGACTACATCAAAACTCAAACAACATTATTAGGAAAAACTTGCATCATATATTCCCTAATAAAATACAAATATACCACTTGTCCAATGTTATTTTCTCATTTTTTAATATTCTTTTTAACATTTTTAACTTATTCCCCTATCCATATTTATTTTTTTTATTTATCTCTGGTCCTTTCATTAGGAATTCTTGAAAGTCCTTTATTTCATTGAAGCTCCAATAATATTATAATTTAATACTTCTGGGAAATCTATACTTGGTTATAAGCTTATATCTTTTCACTTTTTGTAATACTATAATCCATATTCTATGTTTTTAAAGTAGTAGTTGATAAATATTTTGTGATATTATCTGGTGTTTCTGACCTCTTAGTCCTGCCACCATGATTTGTTATTAATTGCTATGATTTCCCAATATCACAGTAGCATGTTGATCCTGGGAACTTTAAACTTTCAGTGGGCCCTGTGTGGTCAGATCAGGACCCCATTCTTATGTCAGTCCTTCTGGATTTATTTAAATTTAAAATCTGGATTTATTTAAATTTAAAATCCATTTAATTTAAATTATTTAAATTTAATTTAAAATTCAGTCCTTCTGGATTTATTTAAATTTAAAATCTGGATTTATTTAAATTTAAAATCAACCCAAACCTCGATCAAGTTACTGTAGTTGTAGACTTGCCCATGGTTGGCAATACTACACACATACACACACACACAAATATATGTGTATAATATATATAAATATAAATTTAAATACACACACATACCTATATACATATATAAACATATATATGTATATGTATATGTGTGTATATATATATATATATATATATATATATATATATATATATATATAGGCTTGTTATAATAATAGTCCATTAGATACTTGGAAGGCTCAACAGGTTCAGAACAACTTTGATGCTCACATTGCCCTTTTATGAAACTTGTCCCAAATTCCTGCTGTACTCTTGGAGTACTGCTTGATTAGAACCATTCTAGTCTCTGAGTTCAGTCTATAATCTACTATTGCTGGCCTATCTGTGAGATCTGAAAGCCAAATTTGTTATTTGGCACCCTTTGAGAGATACTTGCATTGTTCTGCTGAGCAGAAACCTGAGTATATTTTCTACTCTGTTTATCTCACTCTCAAGGATCTAGGAACTTTCAGCTGTATGGTGCTGGCCATTGTAGATGATGCTTCTCAATTGGGTCAGAGACAGTGTCCATGATCAGTTCTGGGCAACTTTGTATTGCTGTCCTAGAGCAGAACTTTGGGTATGAAGTTTCTGATCCCAGTTCTCCCTATTTGCACATTTCCTACCATATTCACTTGTCTGTTGGTTGAACATATGAATTTGTACTGGAAAGATGACCTGCTATCATTTATTCTTCAATTTCTCAATCATGATTGTCTGCCTTTTTTTCTTAGGTTATTATTGTAGTAGTTGTGGGGCAAATTGGGCATTACTGCTTCCTACTACTCTAACATTTTGTCTCATTGGCATACATTCTAAGAAGGGGAAAATGACACATAAAGAGCAATAATTTCCATGCAAAGAAAGTTTTGGCCTAGGAAGTTCCAATTTTTATTTGGTAACAGAGAAAGGGGTGAAAAGCCATGGTGGTTAAGGGAGGTTATAAGATAAATGGCAAAGCAAATGGCAAAGGGAGGGGGGAAATCGTTGGAAAGAATAGCTGAAATCATTTAAGAAATCTATGCTAGTCTAAGACCAGCTAGATTTGGTGAACAATGTGTTTTCACTTTAAACTCATTAAAAGGACTACTTAGACATGGAACAAGAGTGCATAAAATTAATACATCCCAAATGGATTTTTTGCTGGATACCGTAGGGTTGGTTGGTTGTTATCTTTCATTCTCAAAGAGGACAAAAAATGATATCCTTATGTCAGAGTCAAGGTACAGTGTGTCCAACTGTGACTGATCAGACCAGTATGAACTCAGGAGGTATCATGGCAGGTTGGGCACAAATAGTCCATATGGACTTTTGGTGGCAGATATCTCTAACGTGCTTCTCATGTTTCCTTTGATCTACTACAATTCTGCTTCAAACATGGAGCACAGGACCCTTTATGATGTGGACATGCCATCCTGGATAGTCGTTTGTCAGTGTCTCCCATGTCATGTAATCAATTCCAAAGTCCTTCAAGACACTCCTTGTAATGCTTCTTCTGACCACCATGTAAGTACTTGCCTTGCATGAGTTATACATACAATAGTCTTTTAGGCAGTCATATATTTGACATTCAAACAATATGGCCAAATCATCAGTGTTGCACCCTCTGCAACAGTGTTTGAGTGACTGGCATTTTATATCAAGAAAGGACCTCAGTGTCTTGTACCTTTTCTTGTTAGATGATCTTCAGAATCTTCCCAAGACAATTCAGATGGAAGCAGTTCAGTTTCCTGGCATGGTGCTGATATAATGTCCAGATTTCACAGGCATACAATGATAAAGTCAGCATAATGCCTCTGTAGACCTTCACTTTGGTGTGATACCTAATCATAATCTAATACATTTCTCCAACACTTTCCTTCAGAGCCTCCCAAACACTGAGCTAGCCCTGGCATTGCATGCAACCACCTCATCATCTATGTTAAGACCACTGGAAAATATACTTCCAAATCAGTGAATATCCTCAGTATTCAAAATTACTCTATTTATTGTAACTGATGGTTCCACATATGGACGCTTTGCTACTGGTTGATAGAGAACTTGTGTTTTCTTGGTGTTGATTGTTGGGCCAAAATTAGCACAAGCAGGAGAGAATTAATTCATGTTTATTGCATCTTAGCTTCAGAGGTTCTGAAAACAAAACAAAACAAAATCATGCACTAAGTCTTCCTCTACTTTGTTCTTGGCTTTATTCTTTTCAAGCTAAATAATTTACCATAAATGTGGTAACTGACCTAGATGCATTTACATATACTTTAAAGGCATCTGATAAGATTGCTTAAAACATCACATCGTGTATAGGAGCAAGCACACAACCTTGCTTCACTCCATTGGTGACTGGAAAAGTGAGAGAGCATCATCCAATATCCCAAACCAAGGCAAACATGCCATCTTGAAACTGATGTACAATACTGATGCAATTCTCTAAGCAACCATATTTGGACATAAATTTCCACATATCCTCACCACTGATAGTATCAAAAGCCTCGATCAGATTGGAAAGCATTGTATATAGAAGTCTCTTCTGCTCCTGGCATTTCTCTTGGAGTTTTTGGGCAATAAATAATATCAACTGTTCCACTGCCCTTTCTGAAGTCAAACTAGATCTTAGGTAAAGGAACATCTTCCAGGTGAAGAATCAGCCTATTAAGGAGTACTCTAGCAAGAACACTTCCAGCAATGACTAGGAGAGACACTTTTACCCCTAAGATTGACACAGGACAATTTATTTCTTTTACTTTCATAGAGATAGATAATGGGGGCATCCTCTAACTGCTGTGTGTGTGGGGGGGGGTAATCCTTCTTGCTACATAACCCAGAAATCTTCTATCAGCTTTGGTATGAGCAGTGGACTTCTTATAAATCTCAGCTGGAATAAAATCAGCACCTGTAACTTTGACGCAGGAGAGGAGCCTAATGGAATTCAAAATCTCTTCTTTAGATGGAAATTCAGCTTGTTGGAGCCACAGGTGAGAGTTGGGTGAATCAGGTGGACACCAAAGGTGGAAAGCAGTCCTGAAAAGGAATCAGCAGGCCTGACATTAGAGGTACTAGTCTTCCCTGAACACACCCTATACCTCACCTCAGGCTACAGAAAGGGCAGAAAAAGAGTAAATTTAAAGGACATAGGCAAGTATGACAGTTCAATGAATAGATTACGAACCACCACATAACAGTATTACTACCTTCTCACATGTGAGGGTTTGCAAAGATCGCTACCTCAGGTGCAAAGTATTCTGTAGAACCTCATCTATCCAAAAGAATAACTAATGAGCTTCCATTAACATGTTTACTCTTTCTTTACTCAACCAGAGGACACAATTAATTCAAAGATGACACATTTAATAAAAAAGATATAGTAAGGAGATTTGCAGTAGATCATTTTCCTCCAAAATGTTAGGCACTTTCTTCCATAAATATATCCATCATCAGTGAGAATAATGACCATTTCTGAATCTCATACATAATAGGCACTTAATAAATGTCTGTTGATTGATTATTTTACAATATGGAAATAACAAAAAGGCTCTAAACATCTTTTATTCCATGTAAAAAGATCAATGATATCTGACAGACCTAATAATGAATTTGATTATATCTTGTGATACCTACACTGGTATAATAAGTGCCAGCAGGTTTTAAGCAAAAAGCCAAGATTAGGAGAGATTTTGAGATAAAGATAAATACAGGAGTATATCAAACCTGAAAATGAGCCTAATTATGAGTTCCACCTAATGAGTGGAACTCAGTGTCTAGAGCCAAGTGAACAGGCTGAAGTTGGGACACATAAAAGTATCTTAATGTCAAATGGAATGTCTGAGTTAGGATCAATTACTCAATCCACAGAATTTGGGTAGACATCAAGAAGCATAGTAATAATACCATGGTAAATTGATCATTAAAGCAGTTCTGTATAATTTCGGAGCAACATTTTTATATGATTCAAATTGAGGCAGGAGTCAATGCAACTATAGTTACCTTGCCCTTTATGAATGGGAGTAATTGGATGAAGTGAAATTAATATATACATAAGGGAAAGATGAAGGCTTTAGTAAAGAAGTCCTGAAATATACTTTTAAGTCTAAAAAAGTTAAATTTAAGAAGCAGTTGAAAAGGTCTTAAAATGGGTGTTAAAGTGGCTTCACTTTCTAAGGTTATTGATAACAGAGAATCTGTGCAGGCAAACAAAATGCCAACAGCCTCTAAGCATCATAAGGACCCAATAGCCACATTTGAGCATCACCTAATTACCTGCAGGTGTCCCTATTAAAGGGAATTAACATCCCAATTAAGTAGAAGGTCTTGCTATTAAGTATCATTAGATTTAATTTAGTTCCCTGGGATGTGTCCCAATTAAGTGCATTTCCTGATTGAAAGCACATACCGATTAAGAGTGTACAGTATTTGATATTCAAAGTTTAAAGGAATAAGAATTGATGCACAAATGGATTAGCATTTAGGAAAACCTTACATTAAGCAATAAAAATAAACAAAAGAAAGAATTCAAATGAAATCTTATTTTGCAGTTGTCTTTTCCAAATTATAATGGCATGTTGTATAATCTTTTAGTTGTTGGTACTTTCCCATATCAGAAATGTAGTGACATGAAAGGAAGTATGAGCCTATGGCCAAGAGCCAAAAATTGATCAGTATGGTCCTAATGCTATGTGACTTTGGAACTAAAATGAATATGCTATATTGTCCTGTGCCTTACTTTCTAGTCATTTTTCTTTCAGCCATGTTGTTCCCATTATTTGTAATGTTCTTATTTTCATTTTGTCATTCCAAATTCTGTCCAAACTTCAATAATCAGCTCAACTTTCAGCTGTTCTTTAAAGTCTGGATTCTTTTAACCCTTATTGGGTGTTCTTCTTAATTCCTCCAGTTCTTACACCACTATTGAGTATTTAATTAAGCAGTGAGTGGCTTCTACACTATTTTTGTTGTTATGTGTGTGGATCAATTGTGCTCCCCCAACTAGCCATGACAGTACTTAACAGGAGAGATAAGTTTTCTCCCACACAGATTAGGCACAGTGTTAAATATAAAATACTAAAAAGTCTTCAACAGAGTGAAGATCTGTGATTTTTTCAATGAGAGGCATGCTCTACTGAAACCTATTGCAGTCTTTCTATAGCTGAGATGATTTTCCTGAGTTGTTTTGTAAGTTAGGGCTACTCAATGCAATGATATGAATGAAACTATGACAGTTCTAAGAGTTTTAAAGTGAAGATAGTTGGTTAGTTTTTCAGAAACATTTCAACAAAGGCTACTCTAAATGAGTGATTACATTGCAAAACAGCATCATCAAAACATAAAACATGTGTCCAAATGAGATTTATTAAAAAATACTCTATACAGCCAAAAGAGGCCTCAGGATAGGGGTTGGAGACAAAGAAATTCTGCAAATCTCCAAGTCTATGGCCAGATTGGGATGATAAGTTTGTAGTTCCTCAAAACATAGTTTCTGAGATTTTCCCTTTTAAGAAGAAAAGTCCAATCTCTTATTACATTACCAATGCTCCTTAGTTGTTTTTTAATACATTTATTTTAATTTCTTTGTCAAATAAAATAAGCAATTCCATAACAGAGTATAATTTTTTTAAAAGATGATTGCACAGGCAACTGAAATATTCTATTTCTCTTCTGCTAATACGGGCAATTTTATTTTTGTAAATATTCTTCCATTTCATCTAAATTGTTAAATTTGTTGCCATATAATTGGTAAAAATAACTCCTTAAAATTAGTCTAATCTCATCTTCTTTAGTGGTATATTTATTTTCATTTCTAATACTATTATTTTGGTTTTACTCTTTTTCATCCAATTAAACAATGGTTTGTCTATTTAAAAAAAATTTGATGCTTTAGTATTTGGTGCACATAGGTTCAATATAGATATCGTTTACTGTCGATGGTACCTTTTATCTAAATGCAGTTTCCCTTTTTGTCACTTCTAATTAAGTCCATTTTAGTCATAACTTTGTCTGAGATCATAATTATGACCCCTGCCTTTTTTGCATCAGCTGAAGCATAATAAATTCCACTCCAACCCTCCATTTTAAGTCTGTGTGTATCTCTCAGTCTTAATGTAATTTTATAAGCAACACATCGTTTACATTATTTACATTAAAAATCAGAATGATTTAAATTCATTCTGCTATTCATTTACATTTTATTGGTGAGTTCATGCCATTCACATCCAAAGTTATAATTATTACTTTTGAATTTCCCTGCATCTTATTTTTACTCACTATTTACACTTCTCAGCCTCTCTTTTTACCTTGTCCCTGTTACCTTATCTTTTGTTACTCTCCTATTATTTTAATTTTACCCACCCCTCTAAAAGTCCTTTCTAAAAGTCCCTTTCCCACCTTTCTAAAAGTCCATTTCGCACCCTGTCCCCCAGTCTCCTCATTTCTCTACAAGTACAGAAGACTGCCATACCCCTCTCCACATGTACACATTGTTTCCTCTTGAACTTATATCAGATGCTAAGAGAGTCTAGGATAGTAATTTGTAAGGAATTAAGACATTATCTATAACCTTCACTTCTGGATTGATATTTTATGCACAATAAAATTTTAGTGGATGATGGAGAGAGAAAGGGAAAGAATAGATGTCATGACAAACCAGTACTGAATTGCACTATTCTTATAAAATTAGGAGCTTACTCTACATAACCTTGGCTTGCCTTCTAAGAAATTCTCCTTTGCAAACATCCATAAAAAGAACAAAGGTACCCAGCATCAGCACCCACAGAACGACACAGAGAAGCTAACCTCCTGCTGAGGATAGCCCAGCAGCCCTGCAGGAAGGGTCAGCACAGTTCTCTGGGAGCTGACAGCCCACTGTGGTTTTAGCTCCAGGGAGAATGGGCAAACAGCCGGCTGGAGGGACCCCAGAACACCAGCAGCTTTGGTTATTCCAGAATTATCAACACAGACATGCCTAGGACAAAGTGAGAGGTTAGTGCCCTATGGACTTTGGGACCAGTATTTGGGGAATGCATTGACTTCCTCCCCTGGGGGCTAGAAGCCACTGAGGAGACAGGCCAATTTGCAGTTTTCAGAGGCAGCTCCAGCTCCTGGCCTGCGAATTGTAGGGAAATCCAGCAATCAGTCTTGGGGGGGTAATTACTCTTGCTTTAACCTCCCTGGATCTGGATTGTGGTCTGGGGTGGAGGTTGTGGGGTGAGTATCCAGGTTGCCAGAACCGGAAGTTGTGAAGACTCCAGCTTTGGGACGGAAGCTCCCCTGTCTGGTGGCAGAGTTCTACTGTGGCAACAAGCCCAAAAGTCAAATAATTAAGTGGCAACATGCTGAGGCAAAGGAAACAAAATAAACAGAAAAATGCAACATTAGACTCCTATTTGGGGGGCAAAGAGGATCAAAGCATAGAACAGGGGGAGGACTTCGAGGTCAGAAAACCTGCTTCAAAAGCCCCAAGGGAAATATGACTGGGTTACAGGCCATAGAGGACCTTAAGAAGGACTGTACTAATCAAATAAGAGAAGTGGAGGAAAAATTGGGAAGAGAAATGAGAAGGATACAGGAAAAGTATGAAATGAGGGTAAACAGCCTGACTGAGGAAAATAACACCTTAAAAAATAGACTAACTCAAATGGCAAAGGAGGCATAAAAGGGCAATTAGGAGAAGAATGCCTTAAAAACCCAAATTTGTTAGATGGAAAAAGAATCTCAAAAGCTCACTGAGGAGATTCATTCCTTCAGAGTTAGACTGGAGTAAATGGAAGCTAATGACTTTATGAGAAATCAAGATGCTGTTAAGCAGATCCAAACAAATGAAAGAATACAAGGCAATGTGAAATATCTCATGGGAAAAACCACTGACCTGGAAAACAGATCCAGGAGAGACAATTTAAAAATTATTGGACTACCTGAAAGCCATGATCAAAGAAAGAACCTAGAAATCACCCTTCAAGAAATTCTCAAGGAAAATTGCCCTGATGTTTTAGAAACAGAGGGCAAAATAGAGATTGAAAGAATCCACAGATCACCTCCTGAAAAAGATCCCAAAAAGAAAACTCCCAGGAATATTATAGACAGGTTCCAGAATTCCCAGATCAAGGAGAAAATACTACAAGCAGCCAGGAAGAAACAATGTCAATACTGTGGAAACACAATCAGAATAGCCCAGGACCTGGCAGCTTCTACAGTGAGGGATCAAAGGGCATGGAATATGATATTCCAGAGGGCAAAAGAGCTGGGATTGAAGCCAAGAATCACCTACCCAGCAAAACTGAGTATTTTGTTTCAGGGGAAAATATGGGTATTCAGTGGAATAGAGGACTTTCAAGCATTCTTGAGGAAAAGACCAGAGTTGAATAGAAAATTTGACATCCAGACACAAGAAACAAGAGATTCCTGAGAAGGTAATCAGGGAAAAGATATCAAAAGGAACTTATCAAAGTTGACCTATTTACATTTCTACATGGAAAAACAATAACTGTGACTGATGAAAGTTTTCTCAGTATGAAAATAATGGAAGAAGGGTATATGGGCATATGAATACATATGTGAATGTGTGTATATATGTTTACAGTTATACATGGATAGAGGGCATAGATAGAATTTGGTGGGAAGGGATTATACTTAAGGGGTGAATTTACGAGGTGAGAGAGGAAAGTGGAAAGAGGAGATGAGGAGAGATAGGGTAGGGTAAACTATCTCATGTAGAAGAAGCAAAGGGAAGTGGCTGCAGGGGAGGGAAAGAATAGGAAGGCAAAAAGGCAAAACCATATTCTCACTGAATCTGGCTCAGGGAGAGAATGGCATACATACTAAATGGGATATCCCTGCAGCAGAGTAGGGGGAAGGGGAATGAGAGAGAGGACGATGGAGGGGAGGGCATTCTAGGGGGAAGGGCAGTTGGAAGTACCCACTGTCAAAGAGGGACAGGATCAAAGTAGGAAATGGACCAGGTGGGACGTGGGATGAATGGGAGGGAATTATAAGCAGCCTTTTACTATATATCTACTATGGTAATGTTTTGCATGGCTATACATGTACAACACATATTGAATTACTTATCTTCCCAGAGGGAATGTGTGACAAGGGAGGAAGGGAATGGATTTGAAATTCGAGGTCTTAAAATTAAATGTCTCAAATATATAAATACTGTTATTAATATTATTTTGCATGTAATTGGGAGATAAGATGTTCAGGCATTGGGGCACAGAGATTCACCTTGCTCTAATGGAAAAGTCGAAGGGGATATGGGAGAAGATATGGGAGAGTGCAGATTGGATGAGGGGATATCTTGTGGGACTGCTATTCTGGGATGCTGGGTAGGGGAAAATGGGGAAAAATTGTAACTCAAAATCTGGAAGAAATGAATGATGTAAACCAGAAATTAATAAAGCATTTGTTTAAAAAAAATGAACAAAGGTACCAACATTTGTTTATGGCTTCAAGGTATGCTTTAACTCTTTCTTCATCATTACATCAAAAGATATAGATGGTCTACCAGACAATTGTTCAGAACTAGAAAAGTACCAAACACATTATGAAAAAAATCTACCAACTAATGGCCAAATATACCATTTTCAGTATTTCAAAAATTAATCAAACTGGTACTCAAATAGATATAGTCTCTCCCACTTGGCCTTCACTAAAAACCATGCTTGATTAGTGGGATGTTCCAGAACTTTTCTTCCAAGTATAGGTAGTACCAATGTAAATGTGGCTAAGTGACACATATTGAGAAACCTAATTATTTTTAAATGCTGATAGATATAAATATTTCTCTCCAAGATAAATTGTTTATTTTTATTTTGAGAACTGAAGGACTAAAATATCTCAAATTTCTTTTTTTTAATCCACAGAATTCAAACCACACATTTTAATACTCCCTCCTTGCTTAAAAAAAATTAATTGAAAATATTCTTCATGCTTCATTTCTCATTCCTATAACTTTCCAAGTTTTTTAACGAAGCTGTATTACATTGAAATATACTTTCAAATGCTACTGAATAAACAGGTCTATCTTCTGTGCATAAAGTCTATCTAAAGGGAATGATGACTAAAGGGAAAAATAAAGCAGCATTTTCGTCTATAATTGTGGTTCTGTTTTCATTTCTGCTAGATAAATTTATCAGGCTTCTTGTCTGTAGTATACATGTCTGAAAGGCAGAGCTATTACTGCTTTTGCTATTGTTGTTGTTGTTACTGCTGTAGCTGCTTTTGTTCTGGTTGAGCTATTGAAGTTATGTCCAACTCTTTGTGACCCCATTTGGTGGGGTTCTTTTTGTTTATAAAGATCCTGGAGGGGTTTGCCATTTCCTTCTACAGATCATTTTTACAGATGAGAACCAGAGACAACAGGACTAAGTGAATCGGCCAGGGTCACACAGCTAGTAGGAATCTAAGATCAGATTGGAATTCAGGATTATGAATTTTCCTTACTCCAGGCCTGGTACTATATCCACTGCAACACCTAACTTGAGAGTGGGATAGTGAACAGGAGCCTGACTTCACAGTTAGGAAAGCTGACTCTATGTTCTGAGGAAATCATTTATCTTCCTAGTGTTCTAAGACTGTAAAATCCAGAGAAGGTGCCAAAATACCCCAACCATCAAGGGGCTTATGCTCTACTTAAAGGGATAAAAGACTACATGGTTAAAAAATTAAAATGTATTACTACAAAAAGAGGGAGTATTACCAGTTAAGGAGGATCAAGTAAGGCCTCCAAAAGAAGTGAGGGGACTGGGGGACAGAATGGGAAAGGGAGGTGTGTAGATTAATATTTAGAATATTGGGGAGGATAAAGAAAGGTACTATTAGAAGAGTGGGTAGATTTAAAAATTAGGAGGGCAACAGAAGATAATATAACAGGGATAGGGTGAAAAGAGAGGCTGTGAAGAGTAAATTGTGAGTGTAAATCAAGTCATGTTACATGACTTGGTTTTGAAGGAAGCTAGTTATTCTAAAAGGCAAAGTAAGAGAGATGTGAATTCCATACATGGGCAATAGCAGAGATGGAAAAGGGAATGCCAATTTTGGTTAATAGAAAATGGGCAAATCTGACTTGAAGATAACCAGAGTCATCATTCAATCTTCATTCTTCCATACATCTCCTAACCATTCAGTGATCAAGTTTCAGTGCCATTCAAAAAATAAAACAACAATGGCCCACAGATTTGAAAAGTTAGGCTGAACCTAGACTATGCATGATTTTAAATACTAGTCTTAGGAGTTTATATCTTGTCATAGAATCATATAGAGCCAGTGTAGTGTAAAGAAGTGACATCATCAGATTGAAACTTGAGGCATGTTATTTTAGAATTTGTGATGGTCAGTGGTGTCAAACTCAAATAGAAAAAGGTCCCCTAAAGCTGGATATTGACTTAGAAAACCACAAATTAACATTGTTTATGTTTTATTTATTAATGTTTTTATTTTATTTAACATTTCTCATTACAATTTCATCTGGCTCAAGCCATTGTTTTGGCACTTGTGGTGGATGAACTGGAAGTGGAAAACAGTTAGAAAGCTATTTCAATACTTCAGCCAAGAGGTGATAACGACCCAAAATAATTTGTAGCCCTTGTGAAGAGGAGAAAATTTCTAGAGACATTGTTACTGACATAGAGCTGATAAGACTTTACAACTGATTTTTTAGAGGGAGTGAAGAACAAATTTTTAATAATGGCTCCAAGATTGGAAATCTAGACAAACAGAAGAAAGGTGGTGTCTTCAACAACTACATTTTAAGAGGGATATATTAGGGGGAAATAATAAATTTAAGATGTCTACCAGGATTTTGGTGGTACAGCACAACATTTCAAGAAAGAAAGTAGGACTGAGTGAATATATTTGTGTCATTTGCACAGAGATTAGAGTTGATAGGCCCCACAAAATAGAAAACAAAGAAAAAGAAGAGATGTTACATGACAGACACTTAGGGAGACCCATTTTCCCCCATTTTTCAGTATCTCCCAGAGTTTAGCATGTAGTGACAAACAATTTTAATTAAATTTTAAAATTGAATTGAATTGAACTAAATTAAATTTTAAATGTCTCAGCATGAGAGATGTTTTTAAAATATTTGGTTTTCTTTTCCTTTTGGAATATCATTTTCTTTTTTAAAGTATATTGCAACTCATATAGAGAAAATTTGTTTTATATATCTTAAAGACATATGGCTAGAGAAAAGATGTTCCTTTTCCAATGTAGAGCAGAGGTTTTCATGTAAAGAATTCACCATATGTAAAGCCAAGCATGAGCAGCTTTCCAGAAGAATACTACTGTGAACAGCTTTTAAGGTTCTGATTACACTGTATAGTGAAGCCTCTAATTTATTCAATAACAAATCAGAGAAAACGCATTCAACGTAAATCAAAGTGCAGCATTCACAATGTTATAACTTGTCACAGGAAATCAAAATATAGCATTCACAACAACTTATCACAGAAAATGGCCACATAGTTTTCACCACAGTGAGGGTGGTCACAAAGTTTTTAACAAAGAGCAATCATTTAGTAACTCAGTCATTCAATCATCCTTAAGGTGGTTTGCCTCCTCAAGGAACACAAAGTAAAACAGTCAAAGTTATTCACTCAAGGGGCACACTAAGTTAACTCAATCAGTCACTTATTCAGCCATCAATCACTAAGGACAATCATTTAGTCAATCAATCATTCAATCATCCTCATCATTCACTATTCAATAATCAGAAAATACACAGACTCCCCACCCCTACATCACTATTGTAAATTTACTATGTCAGCAGACAGTATCCAAGTAAAGTCTTCTTTCACCTTGACTCAGGGTGGTTTCTCAGATTCCCTGGATCCCCTTCCATGGTCCCAGATCCTACCTGGATTCACCCAACTGTAATCTGGTTTCAAAGGCAGAGAGCTCACAGGTCCTTGTCCAGCTCTCCATGCAGTTCCTGCTCCACATTGGAGCTCACAGTGTCCAGTCCATCTCAAATCCTTCACAGTCTCTGTTCCTGGGAAAGCAAGGCTTAACAAAGCCACCAACAGGTTCATGCAAAGTACCAGCATCACAGTCATGCTTTCTCAGTCTTCTGCAGCTCTGGCTGGCCCTCAGAAATCTTTAGCAGCCTCAGCAACTCTGGCTGGCCCTCAGACTCAGCAGAAGTTTCAGCTGGTTCCCAGAATCAAAATCACTTCATCCAGGTTCTCCAAATCAAAATCATTCTCTCCATCCTCTGGGGGCCTTTCCTCTTCAGCCTTCCCTGTGGCAGCAGCTTCTGCCTCCATGAAGCTTGATCCAAGAATATCTGTCTTTCCTAGGCAAGGTCTTTTCTTATATACACGCAATATTAGCTTCCTGTTTCAACCAACCGCTTCCTGTTATATCAGCAACAGGGATTCATACCTTCTGTTTCTTTGACAGAATTTATTAATTACTAAGTGTTAAGTACCTGTTACCTTTGTCAATACACAGGGATCTTCAAATTCAAATTACTTTACCATTGCACCATAATACCTAAATATCCCATGAAGACCCATTTTCAATGTAAATCAGTGATTTTCATTTTTACATTTGGCTCATTACTGGTCATTTGAATGGGGAAACTCACCACATTTCATTTTAGAATAAGGCACAATCTTTCTAGAACTAACTTTTGTATCTTTGCCATTTGGATATCTTGTTTTTTCTCATAGAAATTTTAGAATAAAATGATTATATATCACTTTTTTAGTTCTGAATCTGTTTTAAAAAAAAGCTTTTACTTGTTCCATTTATTTAATACAGGAAATTCTTTTCGGAATGAAATGTAGTGATTCTATTCATTCCAGGAATAATTTCTGATTATCTAGCTAATGTTTTAGACTTGGGAAGGTAGCTGAATAAATTAGAGTTGTGGCAATATCAAGTATACAAATTTTCCCATCTTAATATGTAAAAAATGAAATTTAAACAGCAAATGAAACATTATATAACATTGAAATGTTAGAGTTTATTGTTATATTCACTTTTTCTCTTTTCCTTTTCTAAGGTAAAGGGTTGAATTTTGAGTTAAATTTTATGTGTATTTATATAGTTATATAGTACTATAACGGATCTGTTATGTTCAGTTTGTATACATCCACAACTAATGAATTAGGCAAAGTTTAATAGATTATTATGTATGTAATATGTAAAATTCTATTATGTATTCTATGACAATAATAAAATATCTGTGATATAAACATTATTTGCATCATTATGGACACATAGGAAGTCTATATGTATACCTTTATATGTATATGCAATAATTTTTAGCTGAAAGTAATTCTAAAAAAATCCTACTTTGACGCTTATTTAAGGTATAGATGTGACTTTCAAAGGTGATACCATTAAGACAAGTGTATTTGGATTTTTTCCTTACTTGAAAAAAGCTCAAATATGGACTTGGTGTACAAGAACAAAATAACTGAGTAAATAGAGTCATTTGTAAATGTAATCATTATTTATCTATTCATTTGTCTATTAATTTACTTATTTATTTATTCATGTATTTATTTGCTTATTTGTTTACTCATTCATTCATTCATTTTTAGTCATTGCAGTAAAAAGGATCTGTGTAGTCAGAACTTTGACTGTTTAGATAAAAGCCAATGTTGAATTTTAATAAGTGACTAAAATGATGAAACATCAAGTGCAGGTACAAGATCTTCAATTCATCCTCTTTTAATAGTCTTATTTCCAAAGGCTGAAGGAAACATGATTCCATAAATGTGAACACTCCCTCTAATAATACTGATCACAGTCCTTTCATGCTTGCTCAACATTTGAGAATCTTGTATATGTCTTTACACAAATAAACAACAGAAGATTCACCCTATGTACTCTGGCTTCTTTTATATATCTTGTTATAAAAAGGAACACATTGATGATCTATTGATTAACTTAAAAATCAGAAAAAGTCTAAAGCAAAGTTACTAACTTTATTGTTGTTTCTCAGAGAAATTTAGCTAATGCTAGTTACTATATGAGGGGGCCAATAGATACCAGAAATTACCCCAAGCAGTAAAAATGTAATCCTTATCAAAAGGGATGATAAAGCAGGCAAACCTAATTTTGGTCTGAAATAGAAGCTTGTTTGCAAAACACTGGAAAGAATACAGGGAATTGTCAATAGGATCACCTCATAAAATATTGAAAAGTGTATGAGAGGAAAAGAAGTCTTCAGAGTTCTTGTTATGAAGCCTTATTAAACCAATCATTGTGAGGACATTTTTAGGTGAAACTTAAAAGAAGTCAACAAATCAAAGTGAAGTTAAATGGATCTGTCAGCATTTCTGTTGCAATCTAATTTTATCAGTGATGAGAGGGTAGCACTATCACATTTGAACTCTACCATTTCAGAATACAAAGTGAGAAAGGAGCAAAGACTCAAAAATCAGAAAAAGCGGTGATTTCTCACCACCTAAATCTAGAACAAAGCTTTGCTTGAAGAGATACAATTTTTAAATCACTCAGATTGATGTTCAGATATATTAAAATGGGAAAAATTCTAAAAGAATGGCAAATATGATGGATGATACATGGATATTAAAATAAAAGAAACTGGGAAAACATTAGCAAAAGTACATGTGTCATTTCTCTAAAATGTTTTTTAAACAAAATCATATTAATGTATTTTATTTTTACATTTCTGAAATTTCCCTCCTATATTCTTTCCCCACTTCTTACAGAAATCCATCTCATGAAATAAAGATTTTTTACAGAAAAAGAAAGAAGAGAAAGAGGAAAAAATTAGCAAAACCAGCCAACCATATCCTACTTCGGCAAAGGAGAGGGAGTGAAGTATCTTCCCCTATCTCTTAGTCTTTGTTTCCATATCTTTTAAAGATATACTCACACTTTTTGGTAATTTTCAATATTCATATTTGCACTGTGTTTTTCTTTCTGTTAAAAATGTTGTAGTCATTGTGTATTCATTTCTGGCTCTGATTACCTTGATCAGCATTAGTTCATATTTGCTTATTTATGCTTCTCTATATTCATCATTTCTTACAGCACATTAATATCCCATTCCATTTATATATCATAATTTATTTGCCAAATGCCTATCTACTTTTTCAGATCCTTATCTACAAATCCCAAAGTATCTCCTTTCTCTTAATACTTTCATGTTTATGGAATTTTAATTTTATTAATGATATAGAATATAACTTTAGTTGTAGAATTTATGGGTCAAAGAGTATGGAAAATGTAGACCCTCCAAAAATTCAAATAACATATCCTGAACATAAAGTTCCAATCTGGTATATTAGCCTGGAAAAAGAATTTTTAAAGTGGGGGGGGGGGGGGTAAATAACAATTATGAAACCAGGGATGTGCGAAGCACAAAGACAGAAAAGAAAACTAATCCCAAAATATATATATGAATAATCTCAAAGAAAATCACAGGGTAGTCACAGATGACCATAGAAGAAATTAAACAAAGTTACTATTTTTTCTTTAATTTTCAAAAATGACATTAGAATGTAAATGAGGGTATACAAAGGAAAAAAAAACCTAGAAGACACGAGAGATGAGTATTTACTTCCTGTATAAAGACTTGGAAAAAGAAATAACAACTCTGAATTTTCAATTTTCACCATTCATATAAAAATGGAAGCAGCCCATATTTAAGGGACTATATAAGGCATATCTACTTGGGCCTTATTAGAGATATAAACTGGATAAACAATTTGGAATATCAGTTTAGAATTATGCAAGAAATATAATTTTAAAATTGTGATTCTTTGTCCTTTGACCCAGTAATCCAGCTGGAGAGATTATATCCCAAGAAAGTCAAATGCTGAATACGAAGGCTAATATATGACAAAATATTTGGAGATGAACACATTGCACTAAACTGGAAATTAAACTATGGCCTATTGTTTGGAAATTACCGAAAATGAGCATACATTTATGTAATGGATTATTATTGTACTTATGAAATGACAAGTAGGAAAAATAGAGAGAAAAATGTAAAACTTAAAGTAATTGATGCAAAAGTAGAACCCAAACAATGATATACAAAACAGCAAAGAGATTTCTGCAAAAGACCGAAGTTACAATTCAGTATTATACACAATGATTCCAAAATTCAATTGAACCTTTTGTTTCCTTACTTTTTATGTTCATATTTTCCCCTGAAGTATCATACTCAATTTTGTGGAATAGGTGATTCTTGGTTTTAATTCCAGCTCCTTTGACCTCCTGAATATCATTTTCCAAGCCCTCCTATCCCTCAGTGTAGAAGCTGCCAGTTCAAATTGTTTCTTCTTGGCTGCTTGTAATATTTTCTCCTTGATCTCGGAACTCTGGAACCTGGCTATAATATTCCTAGGAATTTTCCTTTTGGGATCTTTTTCAAGAGGTAATCAATGGATTCTTTCAACCTCTATTTTGCCCTCTGGTTCTAAAACATCAGGGCAATTTTCCTTGAGAATTTCTTGAAGGATAATTTCTAAGTTCTTTTTTTTTTATCATGGCTTTGAAGTAGTCAAATAATTTTTAAATTATCTCTCCTGGATCTATTTTCTGGGTTAGTGATTTTTCCAATAAGATATTTCACATTGCCTTCTATTTTTTCATTCATTTGGATCTGTTTTATATTATCTTGATTCCTCATGAAGTCATTAGCTTCCATTTGCTCCAATCTAATTTTGAAATAATTATTACCTTCACTGAGTTTTCGAAATTCTTTTTCCATGTAGCAAATTCAGATTTTTAAGGTATTCTCCTCCCCATAGGCATTTTGGGCCTCTTTTAGGCCTCCTTTTAGGGACTAATTTGAATTAGTCTATTTTTAAGGTGTCATTTTCTTCAGTATTTTTTAGGGTATCCTTTAGCAGGATGTTGACTTGCTTTTCATGATTTTCTGGCATCACTCTCATTTCTCTTCCCAATTTTTCCTCCACTTCTCTTACTTGATTTTCAAAATCCTTCTTGAGTTCCTCTATGGTCTGTAACCAATTCATATTTTTCTTCAAAGCTTTTGGTGCAGGATTTCTGACGTTGCTGTCTTCCTCCCATTCCATGCTTGGATCCTTTTTGTCCCCCCAAAAGGGATTCCTGTGCTTGCTTTGCTTCCTTTGCTTATTTGTGTTGCCACTCAATTACTTAACTTTTGAGCTCTTTGCTACAGTAGAACTCTGCTTCCAGAGGGGAGAGCTTTGTCCTAAATCGCTGGGGATTTCCCAGCTGCCAGAGCTATTAGTTGGGTGCCCTCTCTGTAGCCCCCCACAAGCTCTTGCTCACTAGTCACACACCCCAGGACCTCCATCCAAGAGAACAATCCAGCTCCAGGAAGGTCAAGGCAATGGTGATTATCCTATCCCCCCAATGGTCACCCAATCCCACTGAGATACACAGGCCAGGAGCTCTGAAGCAGACACATGGAGGTGGCTGCATGGCTGCAGTACCTCTGCCACTTCTCGCTCTGGGGGCTGAGGCTAGACCACATTCCATCTCCACTCCAGTTCCAACAGAGTTCTTCACTGACCTTTTACTTTTTTGTCATTTATGGGTTGATATTTCTGGAAACTGCCACTGCTGCTGGTGATCCACTGTCCAAAAATAAGATCTAGGCACTTCTGGTTGGGGCCACCCTGGGGCTCAAACCACAGGCCCATGTGGGGCTGGGCTCAGTTCCCAGTGTGCTGTGATGAACTCTTCCCTTCTGCCTGACAGTCTGCCTTCAACGGGAGATTTGTTTCTCTCTGTCACTTCATGGGTTCTGTAGCTCTAAAGTTTGTTTAGAGCCATATTTTAGGGGATTTGAGGTGGTTATGGGGGGAACTTATGGAGTTTTCCTGTTTCTATGCAGCCTTTCTAGCCTACTTCTACATTTTAAATTTTATTTTAATGTTTGGCTCTTCTCCAGGGATGGAGGTGGCATTGTCCCAAACTTGAGACCTTTCTAGCTCCTACTTTCAGAGATAGTTTTGGGTATGTAATTTTTCAGTTTTTCCAAGGTAGTATGATTTAAGGAAGGTGTGATTACTGCTTTCCTGTCCTGTACTCTAGTCTGTGAACAACCACAAGCTCTCTTTTCCACCCTGGAACTTTGACAAAGGAACTCCCACTCCTTCTAGTCTTTATCCTCAATTTGGGGACTATGACTGAGAACTATATATGAGCAACGAAACAGAGTCCTGTTCTCAGTGCCTCCATAAGGTCCCCTTCAATCTCTTTCTAATCATGTATCAGTTTCTTAACCATATGCAAGCTGAGAGCTCTAGAAGCCACTGATGCCTATCCAGTCACTCCCCAGGCCTGGTGCATGCTTACAATGGCCTGGACTGGACTGCATTCCATTCATATCCCAGACAAATAAGCCTTCCTTGATAATCAACAAGTTGTTTTGACCTGCAAAGTTGTTTCATACTGACCTTTCATTGTTTCTCCTACTCTAGAATTTGTTTTGAGGCATTTTTAAAAGTTGTTTGGATGGCAACTAGGAGAACTCAAACAAGACCCTGCCTTTACTCTGCCATTTTTTCTAGCTATTTTCTGATAGTTGAGCACCCATTTAGTTTCTATTTCATTGCTATCATAAAGAGTGAAGTAAAATATATTTTGATATATGATAGCCCTTCTATTTAGGGAAAGGGGCTATATAGATGGATAAGGGGTGAAGCCCAGTTAAATAGGAGATAGAGTATAGATTGGATTGACTTAATGTAAGGAAATTGAGTAGCACTTTCAGTGGTCTCAAATAATCACAATTCAAAATAAAATCTATTTTATCACCAGTGTTAACCTCTAAGATGCTGTATATATTTTAATCAAGGAATACTATGAAGCCTGAAAAATAAAAATTGCAGACAACTCAAGGAGGAAAAAATTTAAAAGCATGACTGTTGTAAATGGGATTTATGATGTGGTTAATTATGACCTGAATGTGATCAATTCTTAAAAACCTCATTCAGAATATTTAAGACTGGAAAACTGAGTGACCTAGACACATTACAAGAATTAGGCAAAATAGATTGATAGCCTGAAGACTCCACAACCTATTATGAGAACTAGAAAAACATTTCTAGCTCTATGGTGAAAAATCATACAGAGGAATTGTGTAGAGAGCAGGCCAAAGGACTGCAAAGGCTGAGAAGACAGAAGGAATTATACTCTCCACTAGTTGAAGGGACTCCTCAAACTGAAACTGATGGGATCAGTTATAAAATAAACTCAATGCAGATAATACATTTTCACATCATATTGCTTAAGTGAGAGCTATAAGAATTCAAAAGAAGCCAGATAAACTATCCAAACAGAAAGCCCCCCCGTCAAAAAAAAGTAAATGGATAATAGCTACTTTACAGTTTGCATGGGAAACCAATAAATTGGATTCATATTTATGTATGTGTTGGATATACACTATGAATTACCATTGAACTGGGCCCAAAAATAAATAAGACCAAGAGAACAGCCTTGTTTGGGCCAAGTATATTGAAAGGTATGACTCTAAATTTACCTGAAGGAAGATACCAATTTGCAATAAGGAAGATAGGAATTAATACAGTTTTAGTGGGAAAAATAAAAATGGACCCAATCACTTTACATGAACCTCCTGAAGTAATTACTTTAAGGCAGTATCATGTGCCAGGTAAGCAAGATGAAATTGCCAGTACTATAAAGGAACATGCTGAAGCAGGAGTGCTAGTCCTTACAACCACAAGATAGAATGATCCTGTTTGGCCAGTATGAAAATCAGATGGGAGGTGGAGAATGACAGTGTATTATAGACAATTGAATAAGGTGACTCCTCCCTTGTATACTGCTGTTCCAGATACTGTCACCTTAATAGAAAGAATTCAGAAATATGATGGGACTTGGTATGTAATGATTGATTTGGCCAATGCTTTTTTCACCATCTCAATAGGCTTTAAACAGTGGGACCAGTTTGCTTTCACTTAGCAGGGCAGACAATATACTTTCACCAACTTGCCACAAGGATATCTGTAAAGTCCCACTATTTGTCATAGGATTGTGGCTGAAAATTTAGATGAATTAAAGCTACCTGGTATACAGCTTAGCTACTACATTGATAGCATTATGATACAGGGAAAAAATGTAAAATAAGTAGAGAAGAGTTTGACACTTTTGATTGAACATACAAAAAGCAAAGGGTGGGAAATTAACCCTGAAAAGATTCAAGGACCAGCTCAAAATATAAATATAGATCCAATCTATTGGTTTCCTATGCAAATTTTAAAGTAGCTATTATCCATTTACTTGTGGCGGGGGTGCTTTCTGTTTGGATAGTTTGTCAAGTTTCTTTTGAATTCTCATAGCTCCCACTTAAGCAAGATAATATGAAAATGTATTATTGCTATTTTTACAATATTATTGCTACTTTGATGATCCAGTATTAATAAAATTGGTCTGCCAAACTATTGGCCATTTAGGGGTCTAGGCCACAATGAAGTGGGCAAAAGATTGAGGTATTAATATCTCTCATTCTTTGTTAAAACAGATAGCAGAAGAATGTTATATATGTCAATTGGAAAAGGAGCAAACTGTTCCTCAGGTAGTAACTGGGGATATAGCAAAGGGAAAAGTCCCAGCCCAAATCTGGCAAATAGATTATATTGATCCCCTAACCCAAGAAAAAGCATGGAAATTTGTATGCACTTGTATTGGCACCCATTCAGGTGTACTGGTGGCTTGTCCTTATAAGAATGCAACCCATAGGGGCGGCTAGGTGGCGAAGTGAGTAGAGCGTCGGCCCTGGAGTCAGAAGGACCTGAGTTCGGATCTGGCCTCAGACACTTAACGCACACAAACAAAAACCTAGCCGTGTGACCTTGGGCAAGTTACTTAACCCCAATTGCCCCCCAAAAAGCAAAAAAAAAAGAATGCAATCCAGAAAAACACCTATAAAACTCTAGATCTCATAAGTCTATATTATGGAACCCCAATACAGATTCAAAGTGATAATGGGTCACATTTCAAAGGTAATGAAATGAAGAGATATTGTATATTAAACAATATAGAATGGATATATCATAGTCCATATTATCCACAAGCATATGGGTTAGTGGGAAGAATTACTGGATTATTGAAAGAAAGATTAAGGAAGTTAAGTTCTAATAATTCATATCAACATTGGAAAGATGCTTTGTTCACGGCTTTACATAATTTGAATAATAGACTATTGGGAGAAAGTATTCCTCTAGTCAGAATGATGACCCCAAATATGCAAATTAGAAAACAGTAGACACATAAGATCCCAAACATTAAGTATCGAGGCAAGATGTCCCAGCACAATATCCAGGAAAACCTGGTTCGGCAGCATATGATTTTCATTGTTTAGAAGATGTTTGGTTGGATAGAAAAGAAATAAGAAATATCTCTACTGTGATATGTATGAGAATCCCTAAAAATTATTTTGGACAGATATTACCAAAATCACATTTAGCAGCTTGACGTATACATATATTGGCTAGAGTAATAGATTCTAATTATGAGGGAGAAGTTATTGTAACATTGCAAAATTTTGGTGAAGAACCCATAAAGTTTTGTAAAAATGATAGAATAGTTCAAGTGATTATTATTCCTTGTGATATAATGCTACTTGTGAAAACTGACCTTCCTTCTGAAATGACTATGAGAGGAACTAAAGAATTTGGTTCTACTAATAGAATAAGATTGGCAGATAAAGTATGGGTAAAGCAGAAACCAGATGATCTTCTAAAGGCTGCAGAGATTATAGCACATGGGAGAGACAATACCATAGCTGTTGTTTATTCAGGAGAAGATGGTTGTCAAATTGTAACCTTAACTCATGTCTTCTACTGTGCATGAGGTTATGGCAGTGAGTTCATGGACTCTAGAAGCACAGGTGATACTATATTTGTCTCTTTGGGGCTTTTTGTCTGTTAAACTTGTTTGTGAGATTTGTTTTCTGCAGACTTTGTACCCTCCACCTGCAGATTCTTGACTGCTTAAGCCTGGTGTCATCGCCTGTCCATGACTGTGACATGACACTTCTGGACCTAGCATTGACCAAGCTCTGGATGACAGCTAGAGAACTGAACTCTTGAATGGGACCTCTTAGGGCAGGGACAGCTCTACATCCAATTTCAACTTGAAGTAGCTTTGGAGAAGAGACCTTTGCCCCTTGCCCCAAAATTTTGAGCCCCATTCATTCAAGAGGGGAAGGATGTGGTGCTTGTGCCCCAGCCCCCACCCTGAGCTATATCTTTATGTACAAAGTTTTCCTATTATCCCAGTTATATTGCAAAATTCTGTTGACACCAGTTTTTTGCACCAGATATCCATAAACTCTCATTTATTGTTAAGGTATTTTTGGTATGTAAGGGAAATGAAAGATCTTGGGGACAAATGGAATGGAAATTTGAAGATCTTCCCTGCCCCTTATTAGACCTGGGGGGAGTTTGAAGACCTCCCCTGCTTTGAGAGTAAACTCAGCCCCCTAATAGGAACATGGAGCCTGTGATGGATTGAATTTGCTGAAGGGTGCAGCAGAGCCCACAGGAAGCTTCAATGCTGTGAAGATAAACTCTATCCCCTAATACACTAAATATATTCACATAGAGCCTAGGATGGGAGGAGTTTGCTGAAGGGAAGTAGAGCCCACAGGAAGCTGGTTGTCAGAGCTAGCCAGGTGATGGGGGAGAGAGGAACTCAGGCAAGGAGATAGAGAGGTTTGTGAATAAATATTGATCTTGTATTGGTTTGTGGCAAGGTTGAAGGATGTTGTGGCTCTCAGCATTATTATGGCTTCTGAATATCTTTGGTACTATGATGGAATCAGCTTACTGGTTTGGGATTCAGTTTTCTGGTGTCTAAATGCTTCAGTTCTATCCTCTATCTGAAGGGTTTGGTATATTTTGCGATCAAATGTTATGCGATATTTATAGTCACCGTCTTTATTATTATCATGGGTGCTGTAAATATTGCATTGGCATTATAGATGAGAATTCAGAAAATTATTCAAGTAATTCAGAACATACATATCCTTTTATCCCTAAATGATTTGGAAATTGAGGGAAAAAATTCCCCACCCAATATCATTGGTAGTATAAAATGAGAAAACACATATGAAGCATTTGAGAAATTCACAGTGATAAGCAAATATAAAATGATGCTGATGATGATACTGTTGATAAAGGTGATTGGTGTTAATGCTTCATCTCTTCCTCCTCCTCCTCCTTTTCTTCTTCTTCTACTATTTCTTCTTCTTCTTCTTCTTCTTCTTCTTCTTCTTCTTCTTCTTCTTCTTCTTCTTCTTCTTCTTCTTCTTCTTCTTTTTCTTCTTCTCCTTCTGTTTCTATTACTGCTGCTACTACTATTACTGCTGCTGCTGCTGTCACATTAAAACTATTATAGTTTTAAATGCCAATCAAGTTCTTGGTATGAAAATGAAGATCTAATTGAATTTTTAAAATCCAAAAATTCAGAAAGAATGCATAGGTTACATTGAATTTTAAGAAGTCTGTGTTCTGATGGTCGACTTATAATTCAGTTGATTGCAACCAGAGTAGATATTTTTTCTATAGTAACAATATTGTAAATAGTGGTTAGATACATGCTCTAAAAGATTAATGAAATAAAATTATCTCATAAATGACATATATTTGCCATGAAAAATTAGGAGGAAAATCAAAACTGAAAGGAAAAACAAGAGTATGTGGGAAATGATTTAAAATATCATTAAATATTAGTGATAGAGTGTAAGTAATCAACACAAACATTAAGCAAATGCGTTAGAAAAAAATAAATAAGATTAGAGCGTGAGAAGGTATATGGAACCATTCAAAGAAATTCCCAAAGGAAATTTTCAGGAAACTCTTTTCTGTTCTACCTCTAAATCTCTGTTCTCTATGGGAGATTAATTCAAGAGTTTCATAAGAATCTAACATTGTTGCTATGTTGTTTCAAATTCATTTTAAACAAGTTTTTTTTTTCCCTCTAAATAAAAGTATTTCACTAGCACTGCTTCTACTTATCATTTACAATTGAAATACATTTTGATCTTTAAAATAAAAAAAGGAGAAAGAAGGAAAGGGAAGAAAAGTATTTTCTTTAGGGAATTAAGGGGTTATTTGTCTCCCAGCAAGGAAGAGATTGGTTTTAATGGCATTAACTGAGCTATAAAAGGTTAGAGTATACTATCATGTGTACAATGACAATGAAGAGAAAAGACAAATAACTGTGGGGAAGACATTTTATCTCTTTAGACCCTTATGCACCTTTGCACATTTCTTAGCTTAAAGGTAAGGGGGGGGGGGTTATAAAATGCAGAGTTGAGAGGTTTTTGTGTAGGTGGCAGCAGGGTCAAGTATTGTGTAATCAATCATTTATATATACACAATTCATAAGTTTGTTCTTGCTGGTTTTGGCAAGCCTTTTAAAAAATTTTTTTTATAAATTTTTCCCATTGCTGAAAATTTAGATAATATATAGATATACATACATGCGTATATCTGTATATATGCATATATCTGTAAATCTATATATGCATGCATATATATCTGTAAATGTGCATGTATATATATGCATGCATATATATATCTGTAAATGTGCATATATATATGTGTGTGTGTGTGTGTGTGTGTATAAGAATACACATATATGTGTATGTGAGTAAGTATGTATGTCTGTGTGTTTCTGCCTGTACTGAATTCTGTACTGAATCAAATTCCTCAAGTTTATCATTTTTTTTTTTACATTTGAGGGCCACCTTGTTCTCTATACCCTTCCAAGGGAGAAGAGTCCTGTCACTGGGTCTGGGTTTCTCTTATAGAATGCCTATTCCTTAATGCCATATATCCCTGAACATCAATGCCATCCTAGGCTTCTATATTTTATCTTTCATTAGACTCCCTTGTCCACGTGTCACTTTCCACCTGCTACCACATTCACACCTGACCACAACTAGATTTTTCTGTTAACAACTGTCCATCTCTAAATTCTCTCTCCACCTTGACAAGAAGGTTCCCATTAGCTGCTAGGCTATTAGGCATAATGAAATAGAACAGAATCCCCAAAAGTCCAAGGGAAAAACATTGTTTTACATTCACAAATGGAAATGTACAGTGTTGTTTTAAAAGAGTTTTACAACAAGTGACCGATGGCTCTGTTAATTTGACTGATTCACATGACGTAATCATTAAGCTAAGCTGATACAAACCAGGCACTCCTGTTTGTTTCCATTTTTAGTATGTGTCCACTTATAAAATCACCACTTCAGCTCTAGTGACAATTTTAGAATGGATTTATTTTTATGTTTTATTATTATGCCCTATTTTGAAAGAGGGATATTAGTGACTGGTGATATAACTCTAAATTAATAGCTTCTGAAGATTCTTTACTGGAGTGAAACAAGTAAAACATAGCAAACTAAAATTACACAAAAATATTTTATGTTAACAAGCAGAATCGAATTTAATTTCATTCAGGTCTCTAACTCATGCTGTCATTACAATCAAATCCCATATATACCCCCTTCATTACAGAAATAATCCTCCAGTAACAGAAGAAGCTTTACAACAATAACAACAAAAAAATGTTTAAAACCATGGAACCATGGTGGCCCATTCTATGAAAAAGTAACATTGAATGGAAAAGATAATTTAAAATTTTTTTAACATATTGCTTGGGTATTCTATGTTAGTATATATTTAAAAGTATATTTTATATATGCACACTAGACATTTCATATTTTCCATCTTCCTATTCGGTTTGACAGGATTGACCTGAACAAAAAGCTCATATAAAAATAAAGGAGGGAAACATATTACCAGAATGGGTTCATAAAATTATAGAGTAAGAGTTAGAAGGACTTCAGAAAGTGATGATAAATAGATCTAGAAATATCTGTAATAAAAGGAAGGAGCAAAGGACAGATAGATGGGCCTTAAATGAGATGGACACCTTTAGACAGGGATACCTTTAGAGATGGACAGTTGTTAACAGAAAATGAATGAGTTCAGTTTCCCCTGGATTTACCATTGATGAGGAATCTCTACCTACAACCCAGGCTTGGTTATTCTACTTTTGAGTGGCTCTGTCATCAAGTTTTATTTTATTTTAAATTTTTTTTCTAATTCCACCCTCTGAGGTTATTTTCTCCCTTCTCACTTGAATTTGTTAGTCAGATCTCCAGAAGGTGGCTATTATTCCTATTCCAGAATATAGGGATAACTGAAGGTCAATAGAGTTTCTAGTGCTATTAGTCATGAGCCTCAAGAAGGACTCTATGACTCTGGGCCATTGCTCTTAGCCTTAGTTTCCCCAGTTGTAAATTAGAGATAATAGCACCTACCTCACAGGATTGTTGTGAGGATCAAATGAGATAATAAGTGTAGTCTTTTGCAAATATTTAAGAGATTTATAAAGACCATGTGCATCTATTCTATATCCTGAAACTTTGTAAAAGCTGTAATTGTTTCAGCTAAATTTTAGTTGAAGCTAGTGTTCTGTACACATACCTCCTAGTCATTTACAAAACAAGATAATTTTGTTTCTTCTTTACCTATGTTTATTCCTTTAGTTTCCCTTTCTTATCTTATTGTTTTAGGTAGTATGTCTAGTACTATTTCAGAGTATTGACAATAATAACGACAATAAGATGATTTATCTCTGATTATGGTAAAATCTTTAAATTCAAATTAATTGAGAAATTGTCCATTTTTTTATTCTGTGATACTCTTTTTCTTATTAACTCCTCTAATTTATTTATGATGTAACCCTTGATCTCTAAGTCATGTATCCATCTGGAAATTATCTTGATGCATAGTATGAGATGTAGGTCTATAAATGGTTTCTACCAGACAGCTTGCCTGTTTACTCAACAATTTTGGTTAAATATTGAGTCCTTATTTTAGTATAAGGAGTCTGGGTTTATCAAGCACTAGGCTATTGTGCTTATTTGCTCTGTAGGCTCTGCATCTAAACTGTCCCACAGGTTGACCTACTTTTTAATTAGTGCCAAATAATCTAATGATTAGTGTTTTGCAGTATAGTTTGAAATCTGCTGCTCTTCTATCCTTTCCTTCCCACATGTTTTGCCGTTGAGAAACTTGACCTTTTACTACTCTCTATGAATTTCATCATTATTTTCCCCAACCCTGTATAGTAGTCCTTTGATAGCTTGATTGTTATAATTATAACCTTTATAAAATTCACTCAATAAATCAAAGAGTATTCATTAAGTACCTACTATATGCCACACACTCTGAGGTACTTGTGATAAAAATTGAAAGAAGTAATTTCAATTCTCATGGAGTTTACATTTTAAAAGAAGAGACAAATGTGTAATTATGTATAGAATGACCATTAAACCAATAAATTCAAGTAAATACAAGGTAGTTAGAAAGAGAAGGAATCAGCATATGTGCATAGGGGATCAAGAAAAAAAGTTTCATGCAAAAGTTAATACCTGGGCTGAATCTTCAATGAAGAAAAATACTCTGTAAGTTAGAGGTGAGAAAGGAGAACATTTCAAACAAAATGCTGCCAAGGAGAAGAGAAAGGAAGATATCCAATTCTTTCTATTTAGATGATTTTCTTGGAAATGGAGGAGGGTATAATCTCAAGAAAAACAACAGTAAACAAATATATCATTCTATATACATGTATATGTGTGTATATATACATACACAAATATATACATATGTATATATACACATACATACATAGACTCAAATATATATGTGTATATATATACATACATGCATGCACATCTATTTATGTATCTAGATATATCACATGTACTAAACATGAGTTTCTTTGATTATAAGTCATGCTTTCCATGGTATTTTTATATGTTGTTCCTTTCTACTTCCTCCTCCTAGATTCATACATCTGTATACTAAAAACCTGTTTGGCTGAAGTCAGCTGAAAGCATCTATTTTCTAAGTCAGGCTGTTTCTTTTTTTATATATTTTAAAAATTTATTCTTAGTTTCCAACATTTAAGTACATAAGACATTGCTTTCCAAATTTTCTCCCCATCTCTCTCCTCCCTCCACCCCAATATGCCATTTAATATATAAAAAATAATAAGAACCAATTGGAGAAACAGAGAGAGAGAGAAGACAAATAGTATGCTTTGATCTGCATTCAGAGTCAGACTTTCTTATGGGAGATTGAAAAAAGGAATCACTTTTTCATTTTAAATGTGTTAATACTTTTTTTCAAACAAACCCAAAACAATTTTAAAATGCATGAAAGAATTCTAACAATGTATCTTCACTTGAATAGTTCTGGCCTTCCTCACTTCTAGAAGCTTAACCTCATGCAAAATGAAGGTTTGATGCACTACAGGTTGGGCTGTCTGTTGACACACTTGTTTCCTAACAGGTTACTAAATTGTTTGCCTTTTTGCTTCAATATCTTTACAACTTATTCTATTTGGGTCCTCCACATGACAGTCATTTGTCTATTCTACTAGCCAGAACACTATCCCTATATTATTAACCACATGCAAGCATATAGTAATTATCACTGAATTTGAATCTTGAATTTTGGATTCTGAGAGTTGCTCTGTTCTATTCATTGTTTGTTCTCTTATCAACTTCATAGATTATTAATTAAATATGTATTAAAAGTGATTCATAGAGAAAATTTTGTATACACTTATGAAACAGCTACACAGGGATGAAGGAAAATAGGAAAAAGAAAAGAAATTGAGTGAATTGATATAGACATAAGCACATTTATGAATGCTTTAGGAAATGGCTCTAAATTGTAGTAATTTTGAACCTTGAAATGGAAAAGTTGATTTAGGAACAAGGGATTTGACAAAGAAAACCAAATAATCAAGGACATTATAATAGTAGATACCTAAGGAAGCTGCCTGAAAGGATAAAAGGCAAAATAAGGATACAGGGGCTCTAATGAAGATACAATCAATGTTTGTCATCCTAGAATATGATCATTTCATTTGAAGAAAATAGTTATATCCAATAATGTCTCAATAGTGGACCTAGTTATTGAAGTATGAGTTCAGTGTACTGTGGAAGGTTGCCAGGCACCCTGTAGTTGGAAATGTTTGCACAATGTTTAAAAAGAGTTTCCATAAAAAGGGCATGCTGACATGAGGGAATAACTTTAGCATCTTAATTGTATCCAACTAAGCAGCACACATACATTTTTCATCTTTTGTATAACTAGTAGATAAAAAAGAGAGAGAAGAAAAGGGTAGATAAATGAGAATGGTCTCAGGGACTAACACTTAAAAGAGGTAAAAATATGAGCCTTCAAAAAAAGAGAGAGAAGCATTGGAGAAAATATTATCAAAATTACTTTTTACCCACAATCTATTTGATTTTTAGTTCTTATAATAAAAGTGATATAAAAATTATCTTTATGTTCTCTTGCATAAATTTGTCACCTCATATTTGGGACTTTTTTTTCTTTTGTTGGAAATATAGGATTTTGGCAAATTTCCTAAAACTCAATTATAAATAATCCTGCTTATGAATAAATGTGTTAATAAACAAAATAATGACTTCAATAATATCATCTTCTTTAAGCCTTCACATATCACTTACTTGGCTTCCTATTCTAGTTTCTCCTATCAAATGAAGAGATATTATTATTAAAACTCTGGACTGTTACATTTATCACAATTTACATTTGTTTTCTAAGCCAGCTAGAAAGGTGGTCTAGCAATACCAGATCTAAAATTATACTACAAAAAAGGTAATCATCAAAACAATCTGGTACAGTCTTAGAATTAGAGTGGTGGACCAGTGGGGAAGATTAAATACACAGTACATGGTGATAAATAACCACAGTAATCTAACATTTGATAAACCAAAAGATCCAAGCTTTTGGGACAAGCACTCACTATCTGACAAAAATTGCTAGGAAAACTGGAAAGCAGTTTGGCAGGAAATACGTATAGACTAAAATGTCACATCATCCCTACAAAGATAAGGTCAAAATGGTATGTGATTTAGACATAAAGTGTGATACCTTAAGCATATTAGTGCTAGTTTAGCTGTCAGATCTGAAGATAAGTGAAGGATTTTTGACCAAACAAGGGATAGAGATAATGAAGAGATCTATGATGTATAATTTTGATTATATTAAATTTAAAAGTTTTTCACAAACAAAACAAACACAGCCAAGATTAGAAGGAAATCAGATAGCTGGGGAAAACATTTTTATAACGAGAATATCTAATAAAGGCCTCATTTCTCACATATATATGTTTATATGTATATATATATATACATATATATGTTTATATGTATATACACATATATATGTTTATATGTATATATACATATATGTTTGTATGTATATATACATATATGTTTGTATGTATATATACATATATGTTTATATGTATATATACATATATGTATATATGTTTATATGTATATATACATATATATACATATAAAGAACTGAGAGGAATATATAAGAATACAAGCCATTTCCCAGTTGATAAGTGATCAAAGGATGTCAATACACAATTTTCAAAAGAAACCAAAGCTCCCTGCAGTCATATAAAAGAGGTCAAAATCACTAGTTATTATAGAAATGTGCATTAAACCACTTCTGAGGTCCCACCTCACACCTATCTGATTAATATGACATAAAAGAAAAATGATAAATATCAGAGAGGATGAGGGAAAATTGTAACAATGCATTGTTGATAGAATTATGAACTAGTCTAAAAAGGATTTTGGACCGGTGTCCCAAAGGTTATAAAACTGTGCATATCCTCTTATTACCACTATTTACCACATAACCATTATTTATTTTATCTTCCAGAGAGATTAAAGACAAAAGGAAAATGACCTCTCTATACAAAAATATTTATAGCATCTCTTCTTATGGTGGCAAATTATTGGAAATTGAGGGAATGCCCATCACTTGGGGAATGGCTGAATAAGTTGTAGCTTATGATTGTGAAGGAAAACTATTGGGTCAGAAATGAGGAACATAGTGGTTTCATAAAAATCTTAAAAGACTTAAATGAACTGATGCAAAGCAAAGTGAACAGAACCAGGAGACCATTTTATATAGAAATAGCAATATTTGGTTTAGTATAAATAATTTCATTATTCTGATCAATACAATAACATATGACAATTCTGAAGGATTTATCATGACATTTTCATCAATGAAAAATATTATCCACCTCCAAAGAAAGAACTGATGCACCACTTGAATTCCAGAACCAACACACACGAAAAAGTTTATAAAAATAGATAGATATATAGATATAGATTTAGATATATAGATAGATAGGTATAAATATAGATATTTGTGTGTATTTAAAACAACATAGGGTTAACCATATATCCCTAGGACACTCCACTGCAGACTTCTTTCCATGCTGAAAATCAAACATTAATGAGCCTTGGGGTTGTTGGATCCAGAATTCAAGTGGTTCTGAAACCATAATCACATCTTTCCATCTTTTATAAAAGAATAGAATAAGGCTTATTTTTAAGAGTACTGCTAAAATCTACTTAAATTATGTCAAATACATTCATCTTATCTATCAGTTTGGTAGCCCTCTTTAAAATAACAACAAAAGAGAAAAAAAAAGAAATAAGATTAGTCTCTTACTCTCAAATGACCATGATAATGTCATGCATCCTCATTACAATTTGTCAAGATGTTTGCCAACAATAGCTTTCATAATTCATCCTAGAATATTCACAGGAATCAAAGTCGAGCTCACTGGTCAAAGAGAAGTTTACAAATTTTATTATCTTCTTGTTTTTGGAAATTGAGATATTTGCTATTTTTTTAAATTTTTCAAAGATTTCTTATCTTTTCTACCATCTTGGAAAAATCACTTACAATGACTTGGCACTTGTATTTACAAGTCCTTTCAGTGCCAGAGGATGTTTTTAACTGGATCAGATGACTTAAATTCATCAAGAATGCCTAACTCATTTTTAGTAATAATTCATTTTTTCCAAGTATGTGTAAAGACAATTTTCATATTTGTTTTTTAAACATTTTGACTTCTAAATTTTCTCCTTCCTTCCCTCACTTCCCCACTCCCTGAGGCAGTAATCAATTTGATATAGGTTATACATGTTCACTCAAGCAAAACCTTTTAGTATATTAGAAATGTTGCGAAAGAAAACACAGACTCAAAGAAAAACACACAGAGAAGTAAAAGAAGTGAAAAATAGTATGGTTTGATCTTCATTTTTACTCCATTATTTCTTAATCTAGAAGTGGATAAGATTCTACTACATTAATTATCTAGGTGCTCAAATCCCTTAGTCATATTCATGGGATCCTTTTTTGATATTCCATGGCATAAGCTGAAAATATTCTGACCTTTGCAATAAAGTAAAGCTGAAAGCAGGGGTATGCTGGAAGCTGATTGCATTCCCATGATTGCAGAAATGTCAGTGTGACCATTTACACCTCAGAAATGCTACAAATCAGGACTTGACTTGCTCTTCTGTGAGGTTTATTGGGTTTTCAAGATAGACTAGCACCTTTTGGTATAAGGACTTGGTGTACACTTTTCTGGGCTACATATCCACCTTTGGTGTTCACCTTTGACCCTTTTCTACCTGTGGCTCCAAGAAGTTGTAGCATGTGAAAGCACCACATGTAAAACTGTCTCAGAAGCTGGTGTAAAGCAGATTGAAAGTATCCAATATGTATCAAACCTGTTGGTGAGTTAGGAGAATGTCTACCCCAAGCATGTGAAGATTTCTCCTAGTCAATGGGCCAATGAGAATAATTTATTCCAATGCCATAAAGTCAGCTGAAGCAGGTGCTGTGGAGCACCTACTGCACTTGATCAGACAGCACAGATGCCAGGATTATTCACTCCATCCTGAGTCATCACCAGTCACCTTGACTTTGGTCTTGCTATTAGACTTTGATGACTCTGGAGGAGAGAGTAAAACTCATGTCTCTGAGCAACTCTGCCTCCCTTAAATCTAATTCAGAAGGAAGTCAAGACACCACTAGATAATGCAATTGAAATGAAGGATGAACAACAGCAACAACAATAATAATACTATTTTGTTGATTGTCTAGAGTCAAAAAGTGTTAATAATGCAGATTAGACTTAGAAGTATACCTTCTATATTTTTTACTGAGAGAGTTATTAATTTTTAACAGCATATACCTGGCTGGAACCTTAAGGCTTGGTGGTGGTGGTGGTGTTTTTCCCCCAGAATCATGTGAATGTTTGTACAGTAAGAGTCAATTTGTAGGAATGCATAGAACTAAGTTAATGGACTTGAAGAAGCTAGTATTTGTGAAAGAAGGAAGGAAAGAAATTAATCTGAGGGAAAGTCAGAAGGTAACAGCTACTGAAAATAAACGTTAGAGAGGTTTTCTTCTCCTCTGAATCTGAATATAGCCTCATAATTATGACAACAGAGCTAGCCCAGATGACTGGGTTAGTGTTTGTTGAGTGTCTCTTATGCTACAGGACATGTCAATAGATGTGGGAAAATATTGGTGACAGAGCAATAGTCTTTTGTAGTCTAGCTTGGTAAAATTTTCTGAACTAATCTGTTTTGAAAGCTGGTGGATATCTTAAAACACAGTAGGAACCAAATGGCTGATCAATAATGATCCAGTGTGACAAAGTCTAAAACAGCTATACCTCAGACAACTGTTTCTGATCCCATTAAAATTCTCTGATTCTCCTCAGAGTGCATAGGCTAGATGATAAGGTTCTATGATCACACATACACCCTAATGAAAAGCAGGATTCAGTACCCGGATGAACCATACTATATGGAACAATCAAAGAGATATTCACTGGGTATGAGCCTGAAGGATTTTAAATTGGAATAACAGAAAGCATTTGACTTCCATATAGATTTTACACAATTTATAGTTCTCAATTTCCTTCAGAGAATAAGAGGTGAATGAATATATATTGAATTGATGTGAACTCTAAATTTATGACATCATTAGCAAATTCACAAATAGATTGAAATCAGAAAACAACTATGTTGTTTTCTTGTTTGTTTATACCCTGTCTCCCTATCCTTTCCAAGCTGAAAGTTCAGTAGCCATTGGGCCTTATCCCAAGAAAACATCCTGCTCCATTTTCCATACTTGGACTAGTTTGACCCACCTTAGGCTATCTGGTGGCCCTCCTGTAATGCCAAGCACAAGCAACTTTCAGGTTTGAATTGCAAGCATAGCAAACTCCATTTATTCAGTGAAAGATTAAGGCAAAACATTCACAGAAAATCAAGATAAAAATACAGGGTAACTCTGTCATTTAGTAAGTTCTCAATTACTCCACCCCTGGGCAGTACATTTATTTAGTCAATCACAAAGTCTTCTCTCTATTCAACTGGAGATTTAGTTTCCAATCATAAACAAAGTACATTAATTTAGTCAGTCATAAAGTATAAAAGTAAAAAGTTTTCCACCCCTGGATCACAACTGAATTACAATACAATCCATCACTACTAAACACCCTCTCAAGGGGGCAGTAGAGAGCACAAAGGCCATCTACCCCTAAGCCACAACAAGGTTACAATAACATCTCAGCATTGAATACCCAAGGAAAGGTCAATTTCTTCATCTTAACCCAAGGAAAGTTCTCAGCAATCTCTATTCCTGGGGAGACAAAGCTTAACAAAGCCACAATATGCATTGCCAGTGTCCTCATCAATTTACTCTCTGCTTGCAGAATAGTATCAGGGCCCCTGAAAACGTCAGCAAGACCCTCCTTCAGGATTTCTGTAAACATACACGAGAAACTCCTCCTTTGTTCAGGGCTCCTGAACAAACAGCAAGTTTCCATGACCTCTACAACAACAGCACTATCCTTTACCAGCAAATGAATCTAGCAAAGAACATCAAAACAGACAGAAAATATGCCCAAAGGGCTATAAATAATTTCATACCCTTGATCCAGCAATACCACTTTTGGGTTATATCCCAAAGAGATCATAGAAGGAGGAAGATCCATATATACAAAAATATGTATAGCAGCTCTTTTGTGGTGACAAAGAATTGGAAATTAAGGGGGTGCCCATCAATCAGGAAATGGCTGAACAAGTTGTTATATGGATATAATGGAAGACTATTGTGCTATAACAAATGAGGAGCTGATGGACTTCATATTTACCTGGAGAGGCTTATAGGAACTGATGCTGAGTGAGAAGAGTAGAACCAGGAGAAATGTGTATACAATCATAGACACAACATATGTGTGATGACCTACTATGATAGACTTAGACTCTTCTCAGCAATGCAGTGATATAAGTCAATCCCAAAAGACTCATGATGGAGAGAGATGTCTACATCCAGAGAAAGAACTAGAAAGAACTGAGTTTGAATCCTGATTAAAGCAAACTACTTGATCTTTTTCTTTTCATTGTTTGGTTTTATTTCCTCTTTACCATCTTTCATTCCATCTTGTACAATCTGCCTTTGTAACCTGACTAATGTCTAATGTGAAAATATTTGCAGATCTCATACCAAATTGTATGCTGTCATGAGGCTGGGGGGAATCGAGGGAGGGAAAGAAAATCTGAAATTCAAGGAATTATGGAATTGAATCTTGTAAACTAAAAGTAAACAAACAAATTAATAAAGACAAAAAATAATTAAACATGAGAAGAAAAGAAAAAAAATATATACAGAAAAAATACCGGCTCCACAGTCATGCCTCCTCAGTTCTCATCAGCTCTGGACAGTGGTTCTAAAAAGTGTTGGGTGTCTCCAACTGGCCCTCAGCAATCTTCTGTCTCTCTCTGCCTCCACAATTCTGCTTCCAAAAGTTCTTCTGGCATCTCTCTATTTGGGCCTCTCCATACATGGCACCAGCTCCTCCCAGTTCAGCCCCCTCTCTTCACGTCATAAAGTCCATCCCACAAGCGGGATTCACAAGCTCTGGTTTTTAGCACTTAATCTGAAAACCAAGCCAATACAAGGTGATCTTTAAATTCCATTATCATTACACCTCCTTCCCAGGCACTCATCTTATTAATACTAGAGTTAGCACAAATATGAAATTTGTTCTATCCCAACTGCAGCTTAGAACTCTTACTGGTCATCCATCATCAGACTTCCCAAGCAATATAGCATACATATGTGTACCAGGTCTTTTTTTACCTTTCCAGGTGAAATAACTTAGCTTGAAAGAATTTTACTTCTTTCCATAATAAATAAAATATGAATTAAGCCTTACATTTACTTTATTGTTTAATGAAGTAATACTGGCAAATATAGAGTTAAGAAGAAATCAAAAGTTATGAACTGGACATTTTTGTGAGCATGACAGAACTTGTCTGAATATCTGAAAAGTAGGACAGCTATAATTCATGTGAATTTATATGATTTTATATAATGTAAACAGCAAGTGACAGGCAGAAATTTAATTTATGAAGTGCAAACATAGCAAATTATCTGAGTGTAGTTCATGCGATAGAATAACCTGAGAAAATTCATTTAATATAATTGTCAAATTTCTAATGCATGTCAATATTAATATATATTTGTTGTAAAAATAATTACCTAAACATAAATTTAATAAAGTGACTGTGGACAAAAAATTTTAAATTGATTATTATAGGTAATAACTTTATATTAGAAAAACTCACTACTAATATTTCACAAATTTAATATAGGTTACTTGGTACAGGTCCCCAGCTACTGCTATATGCAAACTCAGGAGATTAGTAGTTAAGATTGTTTTAATATTTTATTAAGCTGTGATAACAGAAAGAATGACTTGCTTGATAATAAGATAGTTGGTTCTAGTTTAAAATTTGAAACATGAATTTGTACTGGTACTCTGCCCCTGAGCATTGACTCATACTGAGACCACTTGTGGTACAAGATTTTGTTTTGCAATTATCTATAACAAATTGTTGCTATAAACCTAGCTCAGTGTAAACATGAGAATCATGTGTATCATGAAAAATTAAAAAGCAGGCAAAATGGATTCTACTTAGAAAAAAATTAGTATAGGGAGACCAACAAAATATTAAATACAGTGAACTTTTTTTTCTTGGATAATAAAGTAGTAATTCAGCTGTATTAATTCATAGAAAATTGGAAAGAAAAATACCCAATTCCAAATAGAACTTAAAGTGTTGAAGGTTGTCCATTATAACACTGAACCACTTCACCATATTTTAAATTGATGACTTTTTCTGAGTAAGATTAAATACTAACTCAAGGAGAAAGGTTATTATACTCATAGCTGAATTGGTCTATTGTTTATAGAACTCTATAGTTTTGTGGAAGCTAAATTGAAGCACTACATTAACATTTTGGAAGTAATGATTGAATTTTAACACATTGCAACCAAAGACATATGTATATTTATATATTATGTATGTATATATATGCAGATACATGTATACAGATTCACATGTACAGATACACATAACTATTTAAATATCTCTTTATACACACACACACACACACACACACGCACACACACACACACACACACACACACACACACACACACACACACATAAAGGGGCAACTAGGTGACTCAGTAAATAGAGCACCAGGCCTGGAGTCAGGAAGATCTGATTCCAAATCTAGCCTCAGATACTTACTATGTGACCCTGAGCAAGTTACATAACCCTGTTTGTTTCAGTTTCCTCATTTGAAAAAATGAGCTGGAGAAGGAAATGGCAAAACACTCTAGTATCTTTTCCAAGAAAACATGAAATGGGGTCACAAAGAGACTGAAGAAAACATATATAGATATGTCTTTTAGCTGTAGAAATTTACATATGCATAAATATAAATATGTGTGTCTAATATTAATCCCTATAACAATTGGAAATGTCTTTGTAGTAATTATTTTTGAATTGAATAGTATTTTCTGAGGTTTCTTTGTCTGCAAGACACTTTCTTCAGATTTGAGGTAGAGAGAAAGTATTAAACTGAATTTTTATACACCAACAATTTGAATTTATCTGAGAAGATAAAACAGATCTACCTTGGGTAAATTCCCTCAACTACCCTTTTCCACTATTTTTAACCTCTCTGTGTTCTCACCTACACCCCTTCTTCATTTTCAGAGGATGAAGCTGCCTTCTCTGCCAATCTCCAATTATAACTTTGATTCTATTTAATCCTGACTTCTTGCTAATGTATCATTACCTTTCACATTGCAATGGTAATAGGAATTGGAAGATCTTCCCTGCCTCTTAATAAGCCTATAGGAATTTGAAGCCCTTCCCTGCCCCCTAATAGGCTAAATGTAATCACATGGAGGCTGTGGGGGAGGAGTTTGCTGAAGGGTGGAACAGAACCCATAAGAAGCTGGGAGTCAGAGCAGTTGGAGCTGGAGGGAGGAGTGGATACACCCAATGAGACACACAAGTTGAGTGTTTATTTGTGGGAAGGGTAAAGGACAGTGTAGCTTCCTGCTGTTCTATGATGTATTACCTTCTTTATTCCTATGATGGATTCAGTTTTTTAATGTTGCTATTTGATTTTCTGGTGTCTGAATAAATGTGTTGCTTCTGTTTTCTGTATGGAGAATCTGTTATATTTTGTGCTTCAGAATTATGCTGGTATATTCACAGTCACCTTCAGCACTGTGAATATTGTGTTGGTGCTACATTTGACCCCAAGAATGGGATCGTGAAATATCAGACCTCTATTTGGAGACAGGAGGAATTTGGAAGAAGAAATGGATTTCCCAGGGTGGGAGGATTTGCCTTATTCCTTCCTAGCAAAGGAATGGGCTGAAAGTACAAGGCTCTGTGAAAACTGGGAACTGAGGATACAGAAGGGAGAACCTAAAGATTTAGAAACACATTTGCAAGGAATACCAATAAAATCAGGGAATGAACTAGAAGGGATGTGTAGAGGAGGCTGGATTTTACTAACAGGGTTCAATATTATATGTAAAAGCAGAGACAGGCTTCCAGAAGAGAAAACTCAGATGGAAATGAAATTAGCTAATCTGCATGAGAAATTTTCTGAGTTACAATGTTTGGCTCTCCTTTAGAAGAACAAGCTAGAGGGTTCTAGGTGAAAGAAGCATGTTTGGCTCAGGAAAAAAAGGGAAAAATTAATAGAAGGAATGTGCATGTAGTTCAGGTTGAGCCTAGTTGCCATGCTGACCACTGAATGGAGAATGTGTGGGTAGATAATGAAACAATGTTAGGTGAGGAGGCTTTTAGGAGGGCAGAAGTTCATCTCATACTAAGAAGAAAGCAGGAGAAGCAAGGAGGTCAAATAAAGGTCAGGGAGATTGTTTAGGCTTTCACTCAGCAGGAGGTTATTGATATATTATGCAGATTCACCCAAATGAACCATTAAGTTTCTTGGATAGTAAGAATCAGTGATGAAGGCGCCAGAGGAGTATGGGTAGATAGTGTTGATTGCTTGAAATTTATAAGTATTAGTCAGAATCCTTTTGTATATCAAGCTTTTAGGGATTACCATAGGCAAGGGGGGGTAACAATAAAACCAATCTGTTAGCTTTAGCAGCAGATAGGTGCAATAAAATATATCCCACTAATTCTAAGTGGCCTAGTGGAGAGAGATCTTGGTACTTGCTTAAAGACTGTATGAGAAAGTTAAAGGAGGAGGTAATGAAGACTTCTGTCATGGTCAGAGACATAAATGAATATCATCATTTCCTCTTAGCAATTTTTCATAGAAATATTATAATGAAGATGACTCCTCCTGTTTATAAACACCAAATTCTGATTACTAATTGGTGAAATTGGGAGCCCTCTTTCAGAGGTGCTAGATAAGATTTCACAGTTAAGTGACTTAGGAGAATGAGGGAAAGATAAATTTCCTCAAGAGAGAAGAGTAAATAATCAGCTGATTCAAAGTCAGAAAAGATTGATGAGAAAAGAATTGTCTACTACCCTATTGAGAGCAGGGGTTGATTTTGGAAGAATTGATGATATTACAAATATTGAACTATAAAAAATGTACTGAGAAATGGGGCTTAATATAAGATAGAATAGGGAAGTGAGGACTGGCCCTATATATCCTCCTGAATCTTTGTATCTAATTGTGTCACACTTTCAGGGAGAATAGGAAATTAGCCAGTCCCAGCTCTGATTAAAGAAATATACAGAAGGGATTACAGTTCCCATATCAATTTGACAAAACATTGGAAAAATGGAGCAAATATTGTAACTACTGTTTATTCAGGAGAAGATGATTACCAATGTACCCTTAACTCATATATTCTACCTTGACTGAGATTATGATAGTGGGTTCATGGACTTCAGAAGCACGACTGACCTCATATGTATTTTGTTTTGGCTTTATGTCTGTTAAACTTGTTTGTGATATTTGCTTCCTACAGTTTTAGTACCATCCACCTGCAGATGCCTTATTGCTTAAGCCGGAGGTCACCCCCTGTCCATGACTGTGAAGTGTCACCCCTGGACCTGGTGTCCAGCTAAAGAACTGACCTTTTGAAGGGGACTTCTTGGGGCAGGGACAGTTCTATATACAATTTCAGCAGAAAATAATTATTGAAAGAAGAGACCTACACCCTTTACCTCAAGATTTTGAATCCCATTCATTTGAAGGGAGAATAATGGGGTTCTTGTGCTCATGCCATCATCCTAAGATATCATTTTTGTGCTTTTCTGTTATCCCTGATAAATTGTTGTAAATTTCTGTTGACACCAGTTATCCCATCAGCTACTCCTAAACTCCCATTAACCTATGTAATGAAATGTATTGCTAATGTATTTTTGCTATGTATGGGACTTGAACAATCTTGGGGCTAAATGAAATGACAATGGGAATTTGAAGGTCTTCCCTGAAAGAAGACTCTTCCCTTAAGAGACTTGAGGGAATTTGAATATATTCCATTCTCTTAAATAGGCTTAAGTAATCACATGTAGGAGTTTGCTGAAGCATAGCACACAGGAAGCTGGGAGTCAGAGCAGTTAGAGATGGAGGAAGGAGAGGATGCTCCCAAGGAGACAGCGAGGCCTGTGAGTGTTTGTTTGCCCCTGCTGTGACAGCAAGGGCTGTGAATGTTTGTGGGAAGGCCAAAGGATGGTGTGGCTTCCTTCTGTGCTGTGGTGTATTAATATCTTTGTTGATATGATGTATTTGGTTGCCTGGTGTTGGGATTTGGCTTTCTGGTGTCTGAATAAATGTTATGCTTCTGTCTCATATATGTAGAGTCTGTTATATTTTGCATTTCAGAATTATACTGGCATATTTGCAGTCACCATCAGTGCTGTTAATATTGTCTTGGTGTTACACGCATGTATCTTTAGTTTCTTCCTCTCTATTTATTCCTTTCCTTCTCCCTACAAGAAAGTTCAAGTATCCCCTATTTCAAAAAGAGGAAAAAAAAAACAAAAATAGATCATTTTACTGATTTTGTCACTCCTTTAAGCCATTTCCCTACATTTTTTTCAGTTCTCATTATATTTTTAGTAAGACAAGTTTACATTTAATCTCTCCATTTTCTTAAAACCCACTCACTTCTTGGGTTCTAAAATATTCATGTTCAACACCAACAATAACCTCCTTATTTCATTAATTCAATTTCACATTTTCAGTTCTTATCTCCCTTAACTTCCTTATGGTATTTCCTTCCATGAATAACTCTAATTTTCTAAGTACCATATTCCATGACTCTCATGGCACTATATTATCATGACTGTACTATATTGTCCTCTGATCTCTTGAAATACTCATTCTTTGTTTCCTTTGTGATTAATTTTTCCTTATCCTATCTTGTAAATATTAATTCTCTCAAGATTTTGCCTTTCATCTTTTTACTATTTACTTCCTCCCTATGTGATTTCATTCACGAACATACCTTAATCTATTACCTGCATTTAACAGGCTCCAAAATCTCTCTATATTTTCATTCTTACTCCAAAATTGCATTCAATAATTTTAAGTGCTGAGAGAAGATGCTGGGAAGATGGTAGAGTAAGTCAGAAATCTCCAAGCTCTCAACATTTCCTCCACAAACAACATAAAATAGTGCCTAAGGGTGAGCATAGAGTGGCAAAAATAAAGAAAAGTTGGAGCAGTACAGTGGTCCTCCTGGAACAATGGGAGAAGATCTAAAGAAAGATCTCAAGATGGAGGTTCAGTTTAAGTAAAGTGTAAATACCTCCAGGCTAGCTCATCTGAAATGGTAAGTGGGGGTAGCTGAGTTGGGAGGTTGCCTTGATTTCAGCCATAGGAATTTTAACTCCCAGACAGTATAGGGGGTCTGGTGATGAAGTAGGGAAAGAATGAGGAAGCCTTTGCTAATAAGACAGCAGGCTTAGCCTTGTTGGCAAAAGGTTGTCCTGGGTGAGAAGGAACCAGCACACACCTGGTAAGTGCAGAAACAGTAGGTCAGGAACACTGTTGGCTGTGAATACTTAAAGGAGAACTGAGATCTTGGTTTTGATTTCAGGTCAGAGAGGAGAACTGAAGGTCATAGGCAGTGGATAGTTCTCAAAGAGCAAGAGCATTTCCAGCTTAGTGTGCCCAGGGTTCCTAGCTGTGGCTTGGATGGGGAAAGGAGCACAGAAGTTAGGCCCAAGATAAAGCTCAAAAAACAACATCCAAAAGGACCTGAGACCAGAGGCACCATTTCCCACACCCCAGGATTATAAGTGAATATAATAACGGGTAATGATTTTTTTAATTGAACAGGAAGAGGAGAAAGGACTCAACCATGGAAATAGAGAAGACCAGGGTCATCTGGATACTGAAGCAACAGAAAGCCTCTCCTGCCCCAAAGAGTAATGTCAAATGGTCACCTGCCCAAAAAGAATTCAGACAACTCAAAAAGAAACTTCAAAAACCAGATAAGAGAGATTGAGGATTTTTTTTAAAAAATAGTAACAGTCCTAGAAAAGGAAGAAACAGTCCTTGAAAATTGGAATAGGGCAAGGGGAAGCCAGTAAAGTTCTGAGATCAAGAAATGATAATATAAAAACTATAGAATGGGAAACAAGAAAAGCAACTGATCTGGAAAATGGATCAAGAACAAAAAATAAGAATAATCAGATTGAACCTGAAAGGTATAATCAAATAAAAAAATATAAAATGATATAATTACATAAATTATATAAATATAATACCATAGAAGACATATAATTTTTATTTATATAAATATAATAATATATAAGATATATAATACTACAATAAGAAAGAATTAAAGAAAATTGTTCTCTTGTGTTAGAACAAGAGGGGAAAATAGAAAAATAATAGAAATATAGAAATAGAAATAGAAAAAAATAGAAAAAAAAACCATAGAAAAAGTCTGCTGATCACCACCTGAAAGAGATCCTCAGAGGAAATTGTATAGGAAAATTATAGTCAAATTCTGAAACCACCAGCTCAAGAAAAATATAGTATAAGCAACAAGGAAAACAAACAATTCAAATATGGCAGAGGCACAATTAAAATTACATAAAACCTAGCAGCAACTACACTAAAAGGTCACAGGTTTTAGAACACTATATTTTGAAGAGCAAAAGAAGTGGGGTTACATGAAAAAATGTCATACTTAGCAAAGTTGAGTATAATCCTGAATGAAAAAAAAAATGAAAATTCAACAAATTGCCAGATTTTCAGGATTTTATTACTAAAGGACCAGAACTTCACAGAAAATTTGATATGTAAGATCCAACAGAAATATAAGGTAAACATCAAAGACTGATTATGAGGGAATTGAAGATAAATTGTTTATTTTTTATGCATGGAAATTTAAACTGTATGTCTAAGATTATCATTAATAACTGGGTAGTTTGAAAAAAAGAGTGGAGTAGAGCTAAGTTTGATGTGATTCTAAAAAGCAAAGTGATGTTAGAAAAAGATTTAAAAAGAGTAATTATCTCATACAAATCAAGTGCAAGAGGAAGAACTGATACAGAGAAATTAGTTTGGGAAGTAGGGTTGGTAGTTCTGGTACTCTACTCTCATAGAGAATGAGTTATAGAGGGAACAATACATATATGTCTAGAGTGGTTTAAAAGTCTTCTGAATTCAGGAAGTAATAAAAGGGTAAGGGGATAGGGAGGGGGAGAGAATAAGGGAGGAATAGGGAATACAATTAGGAGGAATAGAAGGATGTGTATATTAACAAGAATGGGATAAAGAGGGAACAACATACACACATATGCACACATACATTTTATATATGTTATATATATACATATATATGCACACACACATATAATGTGTGTTTGTGTATGCATGCATATGTGTATGTATAAAAATATTCTAAATTAAAAATAAATAAGAGGGTAAGGGGATAGGGTAGGAGTGTAAAAGGGAGGGATTCTTGGAGGAGAATAGGTTAAAGAATATATATATATATATATATATATATATATATATATATATATATATATATATATATGGACAAGGTGGGTAAAAGTAAAGTAGAAGAATGGGAAGGAATAGGAATAGGGTAAGAAGATATTTAGAAAAATATACAAGTAAATATAGTTTAGAATATGAATGGGATGAATTTACCTATATAATGTAAACTGATAGCAGATAAAAATTTGAATTCAACAATATGATGCTTTCAGGAAATGCTAGAAAATGAGATACACACAAACACAAAATAAAGGTCAGGAGTAGAATTTATTATGTAAAAAAGCAGGGATAGTAATCATGACCTCAGACAAAGTCAAAGCTAAAATTGGATTTAATCAAAAGAGAAAAATAGGGAAACTACACTATGTATCAGTCATACTAATTAATAGTTTTAGCCCATATAAAGTGACTAGACAGTCTAGATAATGTGATTGGGATAAAGTATTGTTGTGGTGTAGAAAAGACTTGGACTTATAAAGGAAGATGCCAGCTACCTCCAGAAAAACAGATGACTAGTGGAAATAAGCATAATATTGTCTTGTACATAAACATTTGAGTGTATATGTATACACACACACACATATGTATTTTTATGTATGTGTATATATGCACATACTCTTAATTGTAGCCTTCTTGGCAGTAAAGGGGGAAAATTTTTGTAAAAAGGTACACAGTAGAGGAAAAAAGTAAACATAATATGAATGCAAAGAAAAAATAGCTTTGAACATAATATGTAGCATTCATCATGTAGGTTTATTTATTGGATATTTATTGTTTTATAATGAATCCTCTCATGTTCAGCTGTGTATATGATGTTTTTTCCTTTTCCTATTAAATTTAAAATTAATTTACAAACAAAACAAAATACTATATCTAAAAAAAAAAGGAAGAAAAGAAAAAAAGGAATTTAAGCACTGGCTAATTGTTCCCATCAGGATGGCCATCTTGTACTATATTCATTGTGTACAAAACTGAACTTATCAGTTCCTGTCATTCCTCCTAATTTCAAAATTCTGTAGGAGATTATAATAATGATAATAATAATGATAATAATAAAAAAATAATAATAATAATAATGTTAATATATGTATATGCATATGTTTGTATAATGTATGTTTGTGTATATGTATGAGTGGGTGTGTATGTGTGTTTACTGCTAAGTTCCATTGTTTTTACTTCCATACGCAAATGACTCAACTCTCCAGCAAACCATCATTGTTCAGTTCCTTATTTTTTTTTGAGATTTTAAACAAATGCTTTATTAACTTCTCTTTTACATCATTCATTTCCATGAGATTTTGAGTTATAATTTTTCCCTTGTTTTTCCCTACTCGCCCTGCCAGAATAGCAGTCCCACAAGATATCATTTCCTCCAATCTGCTCTCTCCCATATCTTCTCCCATAACACCTTCGACTCTTCCATTAGAGGAAGGTGAATCTCTGTGCCCCAGTGCCTGCACATCTTATCTCCCAGTTACATGCAAAATAGTATTAATAATAGTATTTATATATTTGAGACATTTAATTTTAAGACCTCGAATTTCAGAACCATTTCCTTCCTCCCTAGTCACCCATTCCCTCTGGGAAGATAAGTAATTCAGTATATGTTATACATGTCTAGCTATGCAAAACTTTACCATAGTAGATATATTGTACAAGGCTGCTTATAATTCCCTCCCACCCATCCCACCCTGCACCTGGTCCATTCCCTACTTGATCCTGTCCCTCTTCTATAGTGGGTACTTCCAACCTCCCCTCCCCCCAAGAATGCCCTCCCATCCATCATTCCCCCTTCCCCCTATTCTGCTGCAGGTTGAGATATCCCATTTAGTATGTATGCCATTCTCTCTCTGAACTAAATTCAATGAGAATGTGGTTTTGCCTTTTTGTCTTCTTATTCTTCCCCTCCCATGCAGCCACTTCCCCTTGCTTCTTCTACATGAGATAGTTTACCCTACCCTGTCTCTCCCCATCTCCTCTTGCCACTTTCCTCTCTCACCTCATAATTTCACCCCTTGAGTATCCTCCCCCAACAAATTCAACCTATGCCCTCTGTCCATATATAACTGTAAACATAGGTACACACATTCACATATGTATTCATATGGCCATACACCTTTCTTCCATTATTTTCATACTGATAAAGGTTTCATCAGTCACAGTTATTGTATTTCCATATAGGAATGTAAATAGCTCAACTTTGATAAGTTCCTTTTGATTTCTTTTCCCTGATTACCTTCTCAGGCATCTCTTGCTCCTTGTGTCTGGATGTCAAATTTTCTATTCAACTTTGGTTTTTTCCTCAAGAATGCTTGAAAGTCCTCTATTCCACCGAATGACCATATTTTCCCCTGAAACAAAATACTCAGTTTTGCTGGGTAGGTGACCCTTGGGTTCATTCCCAACATTTCATCTAACCATGTCAATTTGCTCAAATTCTTTTTAGTAGATACCATTTTCCTTTTGAATAAAGTATAAATTGCTAATGCTAACATTCAAAGTATTTTATAATTTGGGTCCATAATATCTTCCCACTCTTATCTCTTACTACTATCCTTCATGTATTCTATATCTAAGCCAAAATTTATTTTTATCTCCATTTCCATTTTCCCTTCGTTTTTGCTCCATCCTCCATACCTTTCAACACTCTTCATTTTTAAATGATCTCTCCTAGACCTATTTTCCAGGTCAGTGGTTTTTCCCATGAGATATTTCACATTGCCTTCTATTCTTTCATTTGTTTGGATCTGGTTAACAGCATCTTGATTTCTCATAAAGTCACTAGATTCCATTTGCTCCAATCTAATTCTGAAGGAATTATTCTCTTAGGTGAGCTTTTGAGATTCTTTTTTCCATCTGGCACATCCGGCTTTTAAAGGCATTCCTCTCCTCATTGCCTTTTTGAGCCTCTTTTGCCATTTGAGTTAGTTTATTTTTTAAGGTGTTATTTTCCTCAGTCAGACTGTTGACCATCATTTCATAATTTTCTTGCATCATTTTCATTTCTCTTCCCAATTTTTCCTCCACTTCTCTTATCTGCTTCTTAAGGTCCTCTATGGCCTGTAACCAGCTCATATTTCCTTTTGAAGCTTTTGGTGCAGGAGTTCTGACTTCACTGTCTTCCTCCTCTTCCATGCTTTGATCCTTATTTTCTCCAAAATAGCAGTCTAATATTGGATTTTTCTGTTTTTTTTGCTTCTTTTGCCTGGTCATGTTGCCACTCAATTACTTGACCCCTGGGTATTTTGCTACAGTAGGACTCTGCCACCATACAGGGGAGCTTCATCTCAAATGCTGGGGTTTTCTTAACTCCCAGACATATTAGTTGGGTGCTCTCTCTGAAGCCTCCACATGCTCTAACAAGCTGGTCACACACCCCAGGACCTCCACCCTAGACTACAATCCAGATCCATGCAGGTTAAAGCAAGAGCAATTACCCATCAGAGTGGTCACTTGGTCCCCCCACAATCTGCAGGCCAGGAGCTGAAGCTGCAACTTGGTGCAGGCTGTGCCATGGTGTCTCAGCAGCTTCTTGCCCTGGGGGAAAGAGTCGACGCTCTCCCTAGTACTGTTCCCAAAGTTCACAGTGCACTGACCTCTCACTTTGTCCTTGGCATCTATATGTTGACAATTCTGGAAACAGCCACAGCGGCTGGTGTTCTGGAGTCCCTCCACCTCATGTTTGGTCAGGCCCATGCCAGGGCTAAAACCTCCAACTCAAGCATGCCTAGGGTCAGCTCCCAGAAGGCTGTGCTAGCCACTCCCTGCTGGGCTAACTTCCTCTGTTGTTTTGTGGGTTTTTTAGCTCCAAAGTTTGTTCAGTGTCACCTTTTACATATATTGGGGAAGGTAGAAGCTGGAGCCACATTGAAGTCTTGTTTCTACTCCCTAAAATATATATAAAAAAACAATTTATACAGTATTTCTACCCTGGACCAATCTTCAGGTAGTGGAAAAGACATTGGATTTTGAATGCTATAATTTTTATTAATATGTATCAGTTTCACTACACATTACTTTTTGTGGGCTCATATAAATTTTGTTCTTTCTCTGAGCTTCAGTTTACTTGTCTAGAAAATGAGTAGGGTTAACTAGATACTCTAACATCTCTTATAGCTCTCTCTATATACATGATTCTATGATCTTATCAGCTATTTCACATACATTTTACTTGCACTGTAATATCTTGTATATTCAGTAAATACACAACTCAATATATTGATGAATTAATAAATGAACATTGGCAAGTATTAGACTTGAAAAATGCAGGACCAAGAAATTTCAAAGCATGTTTTAGAACACTGAGTAGATAATTTCTCTAGAATATGTTTATATGGGCAGTTGTTGGGAGAAAAAGTTTGAAGGTCAGATTGGCACCTGATGACAGATAGTCTTTAATGCTAGTCTAAGCATTGACTGTAGGTAATAGAAGATATTGGAAAAATTTTAAATAATAGCAGAATAGAAGAAAATAATTTAGGAAAAGCAGACTAGTCATAAGGACAGAATGGGTTAGAAGTAGGTGACTTTGGAAATAGGAAGGTTAGTCAAAAAGCAATTGTCCAGTCTTATCTAAGGTAGAGGCTATGGGGATAAGAATAAAGGAGAGATATGAGAAATACTAGAAAGTAAGGATCACTAGGATTTCCTGTTGGATTGGATGTGATATGTAAGTAAGGTGCAAGGAGAAGATCCAATACTATACTGGAGGAAATTATTGAATATGTGGTGTGAAAATGGAGATACTGTATAGTGACAACACATTCAGAATATTTGGCAGTGAATGTAAATAAAAAGAATTAAGGCCAAGAAAAGGTATTTTTAAAATGCAGAAGGGGTTAGAAGACCAAGTGCAGTTGACGAGAATGGAAATGTTAGAGAGAAGGTATGGTTGAATGAATAGTTGAGAAATATGGAAGTGAAATAAGTATAGAGCATAGGTCAAAGATACATAAAGGGGAAAACTACTTCTGGGCTGGTGGGTAAAATTATAGATGTAAAAACAAAAATTTAGAAGTAGAAATGAGGACACATGAGCTAGCTTACAACTGAGCTTTATCGGGATGAGTGAAATAATTGGGGGAGACATTTGCTGGTAGTGAGGCAAGAGAAATTAGTTTTAGAGGCTTGCAAACCATGAAATAGATTTAAAAATAGCTTTTGTGGGAGTACTAGAAAATCAACAAGAGATGCATAAAATATTAAGAAACCAATTGAAATTAGATAACATAATCAATCAAACAGCTTTGGCATAACTCCATGCAGGGGGTAATAGTGGATAATGAAGACTGTCTATTATGCAGATGATGATATGCAGTTGGGTGGGCAACCAGAGGACTGGAGAAATAGGAGAAAGTGGAAAGAACATTGAATTTGAATTCATAGGACAATGGTTCAAATCCCTACTCTGCTAGTTACTCTCTGTGATCTTATTCAAAACAATTAACTTTACTGGACTTCCATTTTCTCATCTGCAAAATGAGGAAGGAATTCGGACTCAGTGGTCTCTATTGTCCCTTCCATATCAAAATCTGATACTATTTTCACTATAGTCAAGAAAACACTTTCTTAATTGCATATCTTGAATAAATCCTGGAAATAAACAATGAGCTGGATCCAGGTTTGAATGAAGGAAGGGAAACAGGCTGGATTGCTTTGGGTAATTTGCATAGTGTTTTTAACAACTTCAATCATAACTAACATTTGAATAGTGCCTTAAAAGTTGTGAAGAACATAATAAACTAAATCTCATTTGATCTGCACAAAGGTAGATACTATTATTATTCCCATTTTACATATGTGGAAGCAAAAGCAAACAGAGGCAACTAGGATGAACAGTGGGTAGAGGGCTGGATCTGGAGTCAAGATATCCTGAGTTCAAATATGATCTCACATATTTACCAGCTGTGTGACCCTGGGTAAGTCCCTTAATAACTTCAAACTATTCTCTCAAACAATGGTCTATCTTTTTAATATCAGTAATCTTGAAGTAATGCTATAGGATTTAAGTAATTTAATAGAAGCATCTCTATAGTTGATTTAAAATGAATCTCACCAAAAAGGAAGAAGATACAGTTTGAATAGACTGAAACACATTATCAATGAGAAATTGTATAAGAGAGACTATATTAAGGATGTCATCAGAGAGGATATGAGGGGTCAAAAAAAAAAAGAAAGAAAGAAGGCTGGCTACTGATTGAAACTGAGGTATAACAAATGAGCCTTCACTGGAATCTATGCAAAGGCAAGATAACTTAAGGAAGGACCCCAGCAAATTTCACGGGCTCCCTATAGAGAATGCTTCAGTAAATAATGACAATAGGTACACAGAATAGATAAGCATGGATAGTTACAATCTGTCTCATTGGAGTAAGGACACATCTTGGTGAGATGATAGGTCCCTTGAAGTATTGTGTTAATTAGCATAGTCTTCTTTATTGTTTGGAGTGTTTATCCTTTTTTTTCCTAACAATGATATGTGACCCAGGAAATAAAACCCAAAAAGAGTTGCTATTAGGATCCAGAATTAAAGTAAGTAGCTTGGTGAATTTACTAGCACCCTAAGGATTATTTCAGTTATGGTGACCACTTCTTGCCAACTATCCTTGACTGATGACTTCTTAAGAGATGGTGCAATGGATAGTGTGCTGCCCTGGGAATCAGTGAAGCCTAAGACTTGCTCATGTTACCATTTGCTTAACCCTTCTCCACCTCAATTTTCCCAACTATAAAATGGAAACGATTCTAGCCCATGACACACAAAATTATGTAGATCAATTGAGTTCATATGTGTAAAGAAATATGAGAATCTTGATCTACCCTATATATGCCTGTTATTTTTATTATTGTGGTAGATATATGGCACCCAAATATCTGAATTACTAAACAAACAAACAAAAAGCCCTCCAGGAGTTGAAATTCCTACACATATAGGGACAACATGCTTCAGAGTCTGAAAACTGATCCAAAAAGTTGATAAATAAGTTAATTCAGTCCATGGAGAAACTTAATTATATGTGTCTTATTTTACTTATTATTTGCTACTGTCTTCTCAGAATCATTCTCTACGTAGATACTGAACAAAAGATAATCTAGCACTAATACTTGTTCTGGATGAAGCTATTGGATTTCTTTTTCTAGAAATTTATTAACTTTGCCTTTAATAATGCATGCTAGAATTGCCTGAAAGCAAAATCAAGCCACCTTGGTTTACAGACTATTTTCTTCCCTTTTTTGAAGACCGGAATAATATTTATCTTTCTCTACTCCTGGAGAACTTGTACTATTCTCCACAATCATTCAAATACCATGGAAAATGCCTCAGCAATCACACCCACCAATTATTTTAGTACCTGAAGGTGTAGTTCTTCTGGGACTGATGACTTGAATTCATTAAGGACTGCTGGGTGCTTTCTTATCTCCTCACTTATCTTAAGTATGTATTCCCTGTTAGCCATTTGTATTTGGTCATTTAAAGTGTAAAAATATTCTTCCCTAGCACAGAATACAGAGAAAAATAAGAATTAAGCATCATTCCATTTAACCCAAACAATGGTTCTATCCTGCTTTTACCCCAAGAATCTTGTAAGATAATATATATATATATATATATATATATATATATATATATATATATATATATATATATATAAACTGCTCTATAAACCTCAAAGTTATTATATACATGCTGGATATTATTGATATAGCTTAAAAATCCTAAAAGGTCTTTTTTTTCTTTATCAGTCTCATTTCATACTAAGATTTTTTGACTCATGAAACAAAATGATGCTGCATTATAGGTCTACTCATTCTCTCTACCTTCCATTGCTACTATCTTGTATACGTATCTTTTTTGTTTCAAAATTGGTCATGAGTTCCCCATGCATTCAAATAGTTTTCTTTAGAAATTTTCCCATCATTGATATTTTTGAAAATCTTTCTTAGGAATTTCATTCTTGAGAATTTCCTAGCTTTCCTGGAATTACTTATTTTTTAGAATTTTAGTCTCTAGAGTTCTACTTATGCTTTTTCTAAACATTTTATATCTGTTCTTCACAAACCTTGTATGTATATTGGAATATCCTCAATTTTCTTCTCCTTCTCTATCACAAAGTCTTGGATAAATATGTTTATTTCCTTCATGAGGTACCCATCATTTCCACCACACTGATCAATTCCTTCCTATTTGTGAGAATCAGATCCAGGATAAAACCAGGATAGCAGAAAGGAGAGACAGAGACAGAGTTGTTTATGTGAGACACAAATGAAAGCAGAAAAGGAGGAGGAAGAGGAGGAGGAGGAGATGAAAAAGGAGGCTAATATGAAGATGGCAAAGAAGAAGAATGAGGAATAGGAGGTGGAGGAGATGGATAAAGAGCAGAAGGAGGAGAAAAAAATGAAAGAAGGAAAGAAAAAAGCAAGAATTTAGAGGGAAAAGGAAATGGAGAGAGATGGGAGGGAGGGAAGACTCTTTGACAAACTATCAGCTATTCCCTAAATCACTTATCTATTCTTTTTTATGTAAGTTAATTTATTTATTTTTCGTTTTCAACATTCACTTCCATAAGTTTTAAATTTTCCTTCTCCCTATCCCCCTTCCCAAGATGGAATGCAATCTTATATAGGCTTTACATATACATTCCTATTAAACATATTTCCATATTAGTCATGTTCTATTGATAAATTAGTATGAATGGGAGGAACCATGAGAAAGAAAACAAAACAAAATAAAGAAAATAGTCCTCTTCACTCTGCATTCAGACTCCTGAATTCTTTCTTTGGATGTGGATGGCACCTTCCATCATGAGTCTCCTAGAATTGTATTAGGCCCTTGCATTGCTGATAAGGGCCAAGTCCATCAAAGTCATCATACACTGTGTCTGTTACTGCGTACAATGTTCTCTTGGTTCTGCTCACCTCACTCAGCATCAGTTCATGTAAGTCTTTTCAGGTTTCTCTGAAGCCCACCTATTCAACATTTCTTATACCACGATAATATTCCATTATATTCATATGCCACAACTTATTTAGCCATTCCGCTATTGATGGGTAGCCCCTCAATTTCCAGTTCTTGGCCACCAGAAAAGAGCTGCTATAAATATTTTCATACATGTGCGTCTTTTTTTTTTCATTTTTATGATTTCTTGGAGATATAGCCCTAGAAATTATATTTCTGGGTCAAATGGTATGAACATTTTTATAGCCCTTTGGCATAGTTCCAAATTACTCTCCAGAATTGTCATCTATTTCCTTTTCCTGTCTAAATCATTTCATTATTATGGTAATACATTATGATTTTTAAAAATCACTTTTACTTTGCCTTCCTTTGATCTTGAGCAATATGCTCTCATTCTTCTCTGGTTCCCTCACCTTCTTAAGCACAGTCCTCACTTCTTCATATCAGTGTTACCCTCAACCCAACCTCTTTTAAACTGCTTTTCATATGAATAATTTATCCCCACCCAGAGTTATATTCAAAACATGGATTTCATCTCATGTTAAGTCAATTTTGCTCCTTGTCCTGAAGTGTCCCTGTGACACTTTGAATCATTGGATTACCTTACCTGATGCTTTTTGATAGGATTTACCCAGTTCAAGTAGTCCCCTTGGATTGAGAAATGAAGCATACTTACAGTTGGGTTGTTTACACAGACTTTATTTGAAGACATGTATATAGCAAGAGAAGTTACCTAATTCAAAAGAGTCCTAAATTCCAGAATAAGCTTCATATTGTTAATGTGAAAACAAAATTGACGAAACTTCATGGATGGTACACCTAGCACTAAGAGTCTCTTACACATGGGAGAGGATAATTGTTAAGACTATGAAACACAGCCTTTTAGGTGATGATTAGGTGAGGCGAGGACAGGGAGAAGGTTGGTGGTTTTGCATAGAGAATCAACTAACAAGGGGATTGTTTGAAGAGTCAAAAAGCTTTGACTCTACCTTTACTTAGTCCAGGTGATTTTTGCTTGGAATTTTCAGAGTGTTTTCCTTACTCTAGATTCAAGCTCTGGCATGTTACCAGATTTAGTGATACACTCAGACTGGAGCAAATTGCCATGAAGTCTGACTCATAGGTAGTTTCACAAGAACCTCCATGAGGAGAACACAATGCTTCTCAAAATAGTTCATTCTGCTCTTGTGCAGTCCTGTTGTGATATTAAGGTTTAAGCATCTTCCATTTATTGTGACTAATTCTACCTTCTGGGTCAAAGTGCGATGATTTTTAAACCCTTTTCAATATAAAGATCCCTCAAATTTTGAAGATTGGTATTGTACTCCCCCTAAATCTTCATTCTTCCAGTCTAATGATTCCCATACCCCTCTATCTATTTTGTTTCAAGATGGACTTCATTCCTTTTTATGCCTGATGATTTTCTTACTTGACTAGAACCTATTGCTTTCCTAATTTGGATATTATCTGCCTGGTATAGAGGATCATGGTTATATCCCTTCCTTGATCCTGGACACAATGCTTCTCCTCATGCAGCCTAGAATTGCATTAACTTGTTTTGGCTGCATGTTACATTATTGACTCATACCAAGATTGCAGTCCACTGAATCTTCCAAATTTTCCACCCCCACAGAACTGTTGATTAAGCTGCCATCAAGGAAAGAGTGGCATAACGCATCTAGGTGATGCAGAAGGAGGGGATAAGAAAGAGCTCGTGGCAAATGGCCTCAATGGTTTCAGTAAAATGTCAGACAAAATATTCAACTAAAGAGATAGCTTGAAAGTTTCAAAGACAGATTAAAAAAATCTATGATGCTGTGTACATAGATTATCTTGAGGTGTATATCATTGTATTTATACAAATATTGACTATGTGTTGACAGGTTGATAGGTTATTTTTTCAATTATTTTGAGTGAGGCTTTGTTATGTTCTTTTTTATTTTGAATTATTATGATTTTATATAAGAATTCTGCCAATTTTTTTTCCTTTGGGTGGGGATGGAAATTTTGCATCTTGTTACTTTGCTTAAATTTTTTTTTAATCTCCTGAGTATTTTCTCTGTTGAAACTCTGAGGTTTTCTAAGTATGCTATTCAGGTCATCAACATAATCGATTTATTTTCTTCATAGTTGTATTCCATAATATCATAACAATTTAAAACAATATATAGAGCTCACATGTGAACTATTAATATTTTTCCATGGTCTTCATTAATGAGAGTATTGTTTATATTAGAAAAGGGTCAGTGCAGTTGCTGATGGAAGTAATGTCAAAGTTAAGGTAGAGAGTAAGAAAGTATCCAATTCCTTTAAATAAATAAGTTAATTCCCTAGGCAAAAAAAATGAATTATTTTCCAGGTCATTGAAATAACTTGTTAATTTTTCTGAAGTTATGAAGGATGGCTACACTATCAGAAGATTTTTGAAATTTTTGAAAGCATGTATAGAAGCAAAAATAGATTTGTTCTGCTTTGTCCAAACTAGTATCCATGGGAAGACATTTGGAAAATTCATAATTAGTTTGAATAAATGCTTTCTAATAATTAGCTATACAAAATTGTCTCAGTATATAATGAGTACTCTGTATCTGGAGGTAATCAAGTAGCGAATAGGTGACAACTGTTGCAAGTAATGTAGGAAAACTTTGCTTAATAAAGGGATAGAACTAGATGATCTCTGAGGTTCATCTGGAACTCTGCAGGAAAATATTATACCCATATTTAAAAGAGAATGACAGATTCTGGAGATTCTGGGCTGTATACATCAGTCTCCAGTTAAATTAGACAGGTTGTCTATAAGGGAAAGCAAATAGAACCCACCAAATAGCCAGCATGGTTAGACTACCAATGTCTTATCAAAATAATCTTCTATTTCTTTATTAAGAGTTAGCAGAATAGTAGTACCATCATATTCATAATGTATTTTTATTTCAGCAAGACATTTAAAACATCCTCTCATAATCTCCTTCCAAATATATAGGGTTGGTCAAAGTATAGATGAATTTGAAGATGGCTGAACAGATGAATTTGAAGATAAGCAACAATCCTATTCAAGAACTATTGATTAAATTAATTAATTAAGTTATATGTACTTTGTTCTTGGGATGGCTAGGTGATGAAGTAGACCTATGTTGGATGTTGGACCTGGGTCCAGGAAGACCTGAGTTCAAATCCAGCCTCAGACATTTACTAGCTGTTTGACATCAGGGAAGTCACTTAACTCAGTTTCCTCATCTGTAAAAAAAATGAGCCCAGGGCGGCTAGGTGGCGCAGTGAGTAGAGCATCGGCCCTGAAGTCAGAAGGACCTGAGTTCGGTTCCTGCCTCAGACACTTAATGCACACACAAACAAAAACCTAGCCATGTGACCGTGGGCAAGTTACTTAACCGCAGTTGCCCTCCAAAAAAAAAAAAAAAGCAAAAAAAAAAAAAAAGAGCTGGTAAAGGAAATGGAAAACTATTACAGTTATCTTTGCCAAAAAACAATTTTAAAAACCTCCAAAGGAGTCATGAAGGGTAAGACATGACTGAAGCACAACAAACTTTATTCTTTTCTGTTAAACATTTTTATCAATGATTTTAATTATTATATAGGAGATAAGATTTACAGATGACACAAAGTTAGAAGGACTGATATTACACAGGCTGCAATGTCAGGCCAAAATTATCATAGAAAAGTACAATAGAGGTAAATGTAAAAGAGCTAAACTAAGGTCCAAAAAATAAAGAGCTCAAATTCAATTGAATGAGCACTGTGCTTAAAACCCTGGTGGAGAAATAAAGATTCAGAAGTTTATACAATTCACTATGAGTCAACAATGTGACCAGTACTCAAAAATGGTAAGGCAATCTTATAAACATACTAACCATATAAAGAGAAGAAAGAATTTTGCTGTACTAATCAAGCCATATTTCAACTATTAAATGAATTGATAGAGGCAACATTTCAAAAGAGATATTGACTAATGAGTGTTCAGACAAGGCAGAAGTAGATAATAAGGGGACCTCAAAAACAGATCATTTAAGGAAGAATTGAACAACTGGATAAATATTACCTAAAGAAAGGAAGACCTACGGGAAAAAACAATTGTGTAACCATTTGATAATTTATTTCTTCTCTCTGACCTTTTTTTTTTTTTAAAGGAGGGGGCAGCTAGGTGGTGCAGTGAATAGAGCACTGGCCCTGGTGTAAGGAGGACCTGAGTTCAAATGTGGCCTCAGACACTTAACACAAAAACTAGCCATGTGACCTTGGGCAAGTCACTTAACCCCAATTGCCCTCCAAAAAGCAAGAGAGAGAGAGAGAGAGAATGACCTCTAGGGTCATTTGAAATTCTGAATTCTGATTTCATAGGAGCCAAGTTATACAGGCAATGCTTCCTGCATCACAAAGAATGGGCCAAGTAATAGGACATTACATTTGTCATCGCTGTTGTTGAGTAATGTCCAACTCTTCATAATCCTATGGACCACAATACCCCAATGCTGTGCATGTTATTTTCTTGGCAAAAATACTAGAGTGGTTTGCCATGTCCTTCTCCAGTGGATTAAGGCAAACAGAAATCAAGTGACTTGCCTAGAATCACACAGCTAGTGTCTGCACCTGGATTTGGACTCAGATCTTCCTGACTCTAGGCTTGGTACTCATCCCACTGCACCACCTAACTGCCATGCTTTTTACATGAATATTTTTGCCCCCAACTATGTTTAATATTAACCTCTGAATCAAATGAAGACTTTTAAAATAAAGTCTCTGTTAATATAATATGCCAGATGACATTTAAGAATTTAAAAAAATGTTCCCCAGTTTATTAGATTCATTGCCCTCATTTCTTTATCCACAACAAGGAGCCCTGTGACCAATTTAACAAGGAAGACAGTTTAATGGACAAATTCTGTGTCCCCTAAGAGGTCCCTTAAATCAGTGCATTACTGTATGTGGCAATGACTTATGTCAAGGCCATTGTGATGTCTATTGTTATAATGGTAATTTGTTTCAGCACAGAATTACTAGTGACTGTTGTATAGCCGGTGAGCTATGGCAGTAATAATGGAGAAACATTCACACGGTCCATTTACTGGATGAGGTTGCATAAAGTCCATCTGATTATCTATAAGTGGTTATTAGAAAAGGTCCTCAAACAAGAGTCATAGGAGAGCTACAAATTCTCAAGCCATCTATTTCTAAAGTCATTTCGGAAGAATTGTAGTTTCATGAGTATTGGACACTTCATTGGCATTGACTTCCAGACAACAATAAATGGCACTTTTACAGGCTAGCTACAGACTCCTCACAGCAAATGCCAAACAAGCCTGCACTTTTAACAAAGAAATATTAAAAGTAAAAGTGGGGAAATAGTTATTGATAAAAACTCTTCTCCCTCTGGGTGGCACAGAATAAAAATGTTAAGCCACTATAGATTTCATAAGGAATTATGAAGTTCTAAAGACAGATATGTTTTGTTATAAGAACTGAATGTAGTAATTTATCAACACAAAGCTTCAAATTACTTCAGTTCCTTGGGCTATTTCAAAATAAAATGGTCAACTTTCTAGCATAAACACCCACAAACCACAGAGAATTTTGATGTCAAAGGACAATTTTAAAGGAAAGTTTCTGTCATGCTATGACATAAAGGTCTGAATTCTTTAAAATGTGTTTGTTCATTCATTCATTCTGTTTCAAGACCTTTCACCCCTATAGTGATCCAAAGGTGGTAGGAGATCACAGAGAGAGTCAAGTTGATCATGAAAAATCCCTGTGGTTATGGGAAGGCTTTGAGGAACAACTCTTAGAGTGCACTACTAATAATTATTATCACACGGTATAAAAACTGGAAATAGTCATTGTTTTAATTGTAGCAACATGCTTGGAAATGCATTTTTCCAAGATGAAAATTTACAAGCCTATATTTATAAATTTAACCACTCTGTTATGAAATTAGGTAGTTATAGCAAATATGTTAGAAGTGAATTAAGCATTTATTTTTCCAAATTAAACTATGATCAACCTTAACTAACTTTAATCACATTTGCACAGACTGTCTTATGACATGTATTACCAATCTTAGACTACCCAGGGGAATTCTTTCATTTTCATCTTTTTTAACACAACATTATTTGATTTACTGATTATCTAAATGATCAATTGGATTATATTAAATGCATATTGTTTAGAATAGATCATTTAAGCTGTGATATAGGAGAAAATAATGGGACTTAAGACTAAATTTACCTATCAGTCAACAAAGAAATGTTGAATGGCGAAGAAAATGGAGTGTTCATGTGGTAAGATTGAGAAGTAGTCTATTTGAGTGTGACCACTGATATCAACTTATTAAAAATATGAAAAAGAGTCATACAGGATAAGCAAGTATCATTAGAGGAAATACCCACATCAGTGATATCAGTGTGAATATTTATGTGTCTATCACATAAGAATTTGGTGAATGAACTCAAAAATCCTAAAGAAGATTTAAATATAAAATATTATTTTTCAGAAGTATTTATAACTTATATATTAATAGTATATTATAGTATGCCAAGACTAAATAAGGTCAGGCTGGCACCTTAAATAATTTTTTTTAATTTAAAAGTTAAACTTATTTAAACACAACAAAGACAGCAAATTTATCCAGAATACAGTTTTAATTCATTTGCTAGTAGTTTTGCTGTAATCTTTCTATAATGCTTCTGCTGATCTGCTGGTCAGAAAATGAAAGGAAGAACTGGTGACTCCTTCTGCACTTGTTTTTTTTAGAAGAAGGATACCTGGAAGCTATGTCAATAGCACCAACCTTAATAACCTAGTCTTTTAGGTTAGAACCTTAAGATTCTCTTCCTGTAATGTAAGTGTATCTATAAAGAACCAAAGAATATTACGGAAAGTCTGGCTAAGGAAAAAAAATTACATATATATTTAAATATATATTATATTTGTTATATAATATATATATATATATATATATATATAGACCTGACCTTGAAGTCAGGAATACATAAATACAAGACCTACATAAGACACATCCTGAAGGTAGAATGACAGGTAACTCATTAAACACCTCAGTGCCCCAAACAAAATTCATAAACTATAAATTGCAACAAAAAAAATGCTAGCCCCCATCAGTGAGGGAAATTTTGATATGAACAATTATCTTCATTGAAATCACAAAACTGGAATGAAAATAATGGTCATAATATTCAATGAAAAACACTTCTCATATGGCTTTTATAAGGTATGGATCTCTAGTTGACAATTGACAAAGGATATGAATAATCAGTTTTCAGAGGGAGAAATTCATGTAGTCAATACCCCTTTTTAAAATGCTTTAAATCGGGGGCGGAGCCAAGATGGCGGAGTAGAAACAGCTCTTCCAAGCCTCTCTGCCCCCAGATTCCCCACAAACTATGTAAAAAAGGACTGTGAACAACCTCTGGAGCCCCAGCACCCACAGAACGACACAGAGAAGCTAACCTCCCGCTGAGGACAGCCCAGCAGCCCTGCAGGAAGGACCAGCGCAGCGGTCTGGGAGCCAGCAGCGCGCAGAGCGCAGAGCGCAGGAGCCGAGCCGAGCCAAGCCCAGGTCCCCGTGAGCCGAGGTTTTAGCTCCAGGGCGGCAGGGCCAGCAGCCGGCTGGAGGAACCCCAGAACACCGGGAGCTGTGGCGATTCCAGAATTATCAACATAGACATGCCTAGGACAAAGTAAGAGGTTAGTGTCCTATGGACTTTGGGACCTGTATTTGGGGAATGCGTCAGCTCCCTCCCCTGGGGGCTAGAAGCCACTGAGGAGACACGCCATTTTGTAGTTTTCAGAGGCACTTCGGCTCCCAGCCTACAAATCGTGGGGAGATCCAGCGATCAGTCTTGGGGGGTAATCGCTCTTGCTTTAACCTCCCTGGATCTGGATTGTGATCTAGGGTGGAAGTTGTGGATGGGTTTACAGCTTGCCAGAAACGGAAGTTGCCCCCCACACGTTCGGGACGAAAATTCCTCTATCTGGCCTTAAAGCCATAGTGTGGCAACAAGCCCAAAAGTCAAGTAATTAAGTGGCAACATGCCAAGGCAAAGGAAACAGAAAAATGCAACCCTAGACTCCTATTTTGGGGGCATAGAGCGGGAAAAGGACTGTGAGGTCAGAAGTCCTGCTCCAAAAGCCCCAGGGGAAAACATGAGCGGGTTGCAGGCCATAGAGGACCTTAAGAAGGACTTCAAAAATCAAATAAGAGAAGTGGAGGAAAAATTGGAAAGAGAAATGAGAAGGATGCAGGAAAAGTATGAAATGAGGGTCAACAGCCTGACTGAGGAAAACAACACCTTAAAAAATAGACTAACTCAAATGGCAAAGGAGGCCCAAAAGGGCAATGAGGAGAAGAATGCCTTAAAAAGTCGAATTTGCCAGATGGAAAAAGAATCTCAAAAGTTCACTGAGGAGATTCATTCCTTCAGAGTTAGACTGGAGCAAATGGAAGCTAGTGACTTTATGAGAAATCAAGATGCTGTTAAGCAGATCCAAACAAACGAAAGATTAGAAGGCAATGTGAAATATCTCATGGGAAAAACCACTGACCTGGAGAATAGATCCAGGAGAGACAATTTAAAAATTATTGGACTACCTGAAAGCCATGATCAAGGAAAGAACCTAGAAATCACCCTTCAAGAAATTCTCAAGGAAAACTGCCCTGATGTTTTAGATCCAGAGGGCAAAATAGAGGTTGAAAGAATCCACAGATCACCTCCTGAAAAAGATCCCAAAAAGAAAACTCCCAGGAATATTATAGCCAGGTTCCAGAATCCCCAGATCAAGGAGAAAATACCACAAGCAGCCAGGAAGAAACAATTTCAATATTGTGGAAACACAATCAGAATAGCCCAGGACCTGGCAGCTTCTACACTGAGGGATCGAAGGGCATGGAATATGATATTCCAGAGGGCAAAAGAACTGGGAATGAACCCAAGGGTCACCTACCCAGCAAAACTGAGTATTTTGTTTCAGGGGAAAATATGGTCATTCAGTGGAATAGAGGACTTTCAAGCATTCTTGAGGAAAAAACCAGAGTTGAATAGAAAATTTGACATCCAGACACAAGAAGTAAGAGATGCCTGAGAAGGTAATCAGGGAAAAGAAATCAAAAGGAACTTATCAAAGTTGAACTATTTACATTCCTATATGGAAAAGCAATAACTGTGACTGATGATATCTTTCTCACTATGAAAATAATGGAAGAAGGGGTGTGGTCATATGAATACATATGTGAATGTGTGTGTATATGGTTACAGTTATATATGGATAGAGGGCATAGGTTGAATTTGTTGGGAAGGGAGAATACTCAAGGGATGGAATTATGAGGTGAGAGAGGAAAGTGGCAAGAGGAGATGGGGAGAGACAGGGTAGGGTAAACTATCCCATGTAGAAGAAGCAAGGGGAAGTGGTTGCAAAGGAGGGGGAGAATAAGGAAGGCTAAAAAGGCAAAACCACATTCACATTGAATTTGGTTCAGGGAGAAAATGACATACATACTAAATGGGATATCTCAACCTGCAGCAGGATAGGGGGAAGGGGGATGAGAGGAGGGATGATGGATGGGAGGGCATCCTTGGGGAGAGGGGAGGTTGGAAGTACCCACTATAGAAGAGGGACAGGATCATGTAGGGAATGGACCAGGTGGGGGGTGGGATGAGTGGGAGGGAATTATAAGCAGCCTTGTACAATATATCTACTATGATAATGTTTTGCATAGCTAGACATGTACAACATATACTGAATTACTTATCTCCCAAGAAGGAATGGGTGACAAGGGAGGAAGGAAATGGATCTGAAATTCGAGGCCATAACATTAAATGTTTCAAATATATATAAATACTATTATTAATACTCTTTCGCTTGTAATAGGGAGATAAGATTGCAGGCATTGGGACACAAAGATTCACCTTCCTCTAATGGAAAAGTCGATGGGGGTATGGGAGAAGGTATGGGAGAGAGCAGATTGGAAGAAGTGATATCTTGTGGGACTACTATTCTGGGAGGTTGGGTAGGGGAATAATGGGGGGAAAATGATTGTAACTCAAAATCTGGCGGAAATTAATGATGTAAAACAGAAGTTAATAAAGCATTTGTTTAAAAAAAATAAATAAAAATAAAATGCTTTAAATCACTAAATTAGATAAATGGAAATTAAAATGTTTTGGAGGTTCCTTCTCACATACTTTATATTGGCACAATTGATGAAATAGGAAAGCGACTAATGTTAGAAAGGCAAACAGGCACATTAATTCACTTTTTGTAGAGCTATGAACTGTTCTAGTGATTCTGGAAATGGATTTGGAACTATGCCTCTATAGCTATTAATCTATGCATATTCCTTGAACCAGCAACAGTATTTCTTGTTCTATACCCTAAAGACATCAAAGATAGAAAGGATGGACCCATATGTACTCTCCAATATTTGTAGGTCTTGTTCTGGCAGAAAACTAAAAACTGAAGGAGAAACCATTAACTTGGAAATGGATACTCTCAGAGAAACTTGGAAAAACTTGTATGAACAGATGCAAAGTGAAAGGAGCAGAATTTAAATATTAAATTCTGAGCATCCTAATCCCAAAACATATTCATTCTAATAAATGGAGTGCCCAAGAACAGTCACATATCCCTGTCATTTTTCTAGGGAATACCAGAGAGGTCTGGGGTGAGTCTCTAGAGCTATCAGCTAAAAATCCCAAGCTGATGAGTTCTCAGTGTTAACTGCCAGGGATTAGTAACTCAGTCTCATTTAAACCAAGGGTTGGCAAATTATGTGTTTGCTAGGCCAAATTTGTCCCATTGTCTGTTTTTGTAGAGCCTTTAAGCTAAGAATGGTTTTTATATATTTTATATATATTTATATGCATATCAAGCCATATTTTGTTGAATCCTAATTTAAAGAATTAATATAAATTAGCTTTTATGAAGGGACAATTATGAAAAAGAAAATATTTTAGAAATACTCATAGCAATCTCAGCTGCATAAGGTAACACACTGGTAAGCTGGGTTGGCAGAGTTGGATCTGCTGGGTATAAGTTCCAACATGAATATTGCCTCCTGGTCCTCAGATGGCTTATTGTTCCAACTTTTTAAAGATTACCAGGTCTTTAACAATTCTAGCACTCTTTGCCTAAGAGAAGGAAAGAAAATACAAGTAAGCGAAGAACGTAAGCTTTATTCACAGGCCATACAGCAACCCCATATGCAGATGAATGGAGGAAGGGAAAAAGCCTCTCCTGATTTAGAGTCTTACATCGTGTTGCTCTCACTCAAATGCAGCTAGACTAGGAAAACAGTTCACTATGGCAGAGATAATGACTTTGCAAATGCACTTCAGTCCTGGCTCAGCAGCCAATCAATAGATTGTACTTTTCTTTTCTTTTTTTTTTTTAATTAAACAAATGGTTTATTAACGTCTGGTTTACATCATTCATTTCCACCAGATTATGAGTTACATTTTCCCCCATTTTTCCCTACCCACCACCCCAGAATAGCAGTCCCACTAGATATCCCCTCATCCAATCTGCTCTCTCCCATATCTTCTCCCATACCCCATTCAACTTTGCCATTAGGGCAAGGTGAATCTCTGAGCCCCACTGCCTGGACATCTTATGAAACATTTAATTTTAAAAATTCGATTTTCAGATCCATTCCCTTTCTCCCTTGTCACCCACTCCCTCTGAGAAGATAAGCAATTCAGTATGTGTTGTACATGTTTATCTATGCAAAATATTACCATAGTAGATATATTGTAAAAGACTGCTTATATTTCCCTCCCACCTGTCTCACCTCCCACCTGGTCCATTCCCTATTTTGATCCTGTCCCTCTTTGATAGTGGGTACTTCTAACCTCCCCTCTCCCCAGAATGCCCTCCCCTTCATCATCCCTCCACTCATCCCCCTTTCCCCTACTCAGGAGAGTGAGTGAGGGTAAGATATTCCATTTAGTATGTATGTGATTCTCTCCTTGAGCCAACTTCAATGAGAATATGCTTTTGCCTTTTTGCCTTCCTGTTCTTCCCCTCCCCTGCAACTACTTCCCCTTGCCTCTTCTACATGAGATAGTTTGCCCAACCCTGTCTCTCTCCATCTCCTCTTGCCACTTTCCTCTCTCACCTCTTGACTTCATCCCTTAAGAATCATCCCTACCTTGGGGTGGCTAGGTGGCTCAGCGAGCAGACAGCCAGCCCTGGAGCCAGAAGGACCCGAGCTCGGATCCGGCCCCAGACACCCAACACACAAACCAAAACCCAGCCATGTGAACCTGGGCAAGTCACCCAACCCCAGTTGTCCTCCAAAAAAAAAAAAGAATCATCCCTTCCCATCAAATTCAACCTGTGCCCTCTATCCATGTATATCTGTGAACATATGCCATGTACCCTTCTTCAATTATTTTCATAATGAGAAAGGTTTCATCAAACACAGTTATTGTTTTTCTATGTAGGAATGTAAATAGTCCAATTTTGATAAGTTCCTTTTGATTTCTTTTCCTTGATTGCATTCTCAAGCATCTCTTGCTTCTTGTGTCTGAATGTCAAATTTTCTATTCAACTCTGGTTTTTTCATCAAGAATGCTTGAAAGTCCTCTATTCCACTGAATGACCATATTTTCCCCTGAAACAAAATACTCAGTTTTGCTGGGTAGGTGACCCTTGGGTTCATTCCCAGCTCTTTTTCCCTCTGGAATATCATATTCCATGCCCTTCGATCCCTCAGTGTAGAAGCTGCCAGGTCCTGGGCTATTCTGATTGTGTTTCCACAATATTGAAATTGTTTCTTCTGGCTGCTTGTAGTATTTTCTCCTTGATCTGGGGATTCTGGAACCTGGCTATAATATTCCTGGGAGTTTTCTTTTGGGGATCTTTTTTCAGGAGGTGATTGGTGGATTCTTTCAACCTCTATTTTGCCCTCTGGATCTAAAACATCAGGGCAGTTTTCCTTGAGAATTTCTTGAAGGGTGATTTCTAGGTTCTTTCTTTGATCATGGCTTTCAGGTAGTCCAATAATTTTAAATTGTCTCTCCTGGATCTATTTTCCAGGTCAGTGGTTTTTCCCATGAGATATTTCACATTGCCTTCTATTCTTTCATTTGTTTGGATCTGTTTAATAGTATCTTGATTTCTCATAAAGTCACTAGCTTCCATTTGCTTCAGTCTAACTCTGAAGGAATGAATCTCCTCAGTAAGCTTTTGAGATTCTTTTTCCATCTGGCAAATTCAGCTTTTTAAGGCATTCTTCTCCTCATTGCCTTTCTGAGCCTCTTTTGCCATTTGAGTTAGTCTATTTTTTAAGGTGTTATTTTCCTCAGTCAGGCTGTTGACTGTCATTTCATACTTTTCTTGCATCTTTTTCATTTCTCTTCCCAAATTTTCCCCACTTCTCTTATCTGCTTCTTAAGGTCCTCTATGGCCTGTAGCCAGCTTGTATTTTCATTTGGGGCTTTTGGTGCAGGAGTTCTGACCTCACAGTCCTCCTCCATGCTTTGAGCCTCTTTGCCCCCTAAAATAGGAGTCCAATGTTGAACTTTTCTGTTTATTTTGTTTCATTTGCCTAGGCATGTTGCCACTTAATTACTTGATTTTGGGGCTTGTTGCCACAGTAAGACTCTGCCACCAGACAGGGGAGCTTCCGCCCAAACGTGGGGTCTTCACAACTTCCACCAGTTGGGTGGCCTCTGTAAAGCCTCCACCCACTCTGGCAAGTTGGATACCCACCCCAAACTTCCCCCCCTGACCACAATCCAGATCCAGGCAGTTTAAAGCAAAAGCGATTAACCCCCAGACTGATTGCTCAATCTTCCTACAATTCGCAGACCAGGAGCTACAGCCACTGCTGATGCTGCAAAATGGCTTCTGTGCAGCAGTTTCTTCAGCAGCTTTTTGCCCCCAGGGGAGGAAGCCACGTGTTCCCCAAATACTGGTCCCAAAGTCCATAGGGCACTAACCTCTCACTTTGTCCTAGGCATATCTGTGCTGATAATTCTGGAATCACCACATTTGCTGGTATTCTGGGGTTCCACCAGCCGGCTGAAGGCCCGGCTGCCCTGGGGCTAAAACTGCGGACCTGGGCTCGGCTCTGTGTGCTGCGCTGTAGGTTCCCGGCGAGCTGTGCTGCCTGCTCTCAGAGCGCTGCGCTGGCCCCTCCCTGCAGGGCTGCTGGGCTGTCCTCAGCAGGAGGTTAGCTTCTCTGTGCCGTTCTGTGGGTGCTGTGGCTCCAGAAGTTATTCGGAGCTCCCTTTCACATTGTTTGAAATTTGTGTGGGGCAGAGCACATTGGAAATGCTGTTTCTACTCTGCCATCTTGACTCTGCCCCCCCTAGATTGTATTTTTCAATATATGATTAGCAGAACATGGAACAGAAAGTTCACTTCTTCACCACATAAATTTGTGGACCATAACCACACTCAAAAATCTATGTTGGGGGGCGGCTAGGTGGCGCAGTGAGTAAGAGCGCCGGCCTTGGAGTTGGGATGACCCGAGATCAAATCCGGCCTCAGAAAATGAGCACCCACACATAAATAATGACTAGCTGTGTAACCTTGAGCAAGTTACTTAACCCCAATTGCTTAAAAAAAAAAATCTATGTTGGGATGATACATTTATGTTGTACATCCTCATAAGGCTTGGGCTTGAACCAGTCTCTTTACATTTATGTGCCATCTATGTACAAGATGTAATACTAGATTCTATAAATGCAAAGACCAAAGTTAAAAGCATCCCTGTACCTAAGGATCTTGTACTGTAATAGTTACTACAGACCCTTGATGAGCTCTTATGTGCTAATAACCACACAATTCTTTAATATTCTGCTAACATAATTTTACTGAAAATATATATTGCACTTTTCTGTCCCAAGAATGAGTGGGTCTTTTGTTGTCGTTTTCAAAGTAATTTGAAAACCAAACACACACACACACACACACGGAATAATCTCTAACATATGGCTATTTAGTTCTGAAAGATGATGTTGATTTATGTTTCTGATGTTCTAGATATTCAAATAGCTTCTAATAAAATAATAAAATGTCCAGCTTTGGAAAAAACTGAAAAACTTTCCAGTTATTCTATTTGACACATGCAATTCCAATTTACCATTTAGATTAAACTTTATCAAACATTATTACTCATGTAAGGTACAGATCTTAAGGAGAGAATTCCATTCTCTAAACTTGCTGGATGAAATTAAAGGTGTGCCTCCTAATAGTCCAAAAACAAACAAACAGACCCAAGAGCCTTTTTAACTTAGCATATTAATTAACTGATTAAACACATACAGTGACAATATACAAATTTGAAAGGAAGAGGGATAATTTGCCCACTGAAAATCAAACATAGCCTTTAACTATGGTTTGTATCCCAGTTCACTTAGGAATTTTGTCATTATGGAAATTAAACTAGAATTCTTTAGAGTTATAATTTGTAGTTATTTGCCTAGACATTACTATTCATTATAATGAAAATTTTCATGGGTAAAATGATACATTTTAGTCAGCTCCAAGTACTGTCCTCTGTGACTTACTAATATATGATCTTGCATACTTCACTTTACAGTCTAGAAATCAGTTTTCTCATCTGCAAAATGCAGGGACTAGACTGCATCATCTCTAATGTCTCTTCCAGTTCAGTTCAGGTATACTGTGGCATTTCGTGGGATCACATTCTTCATTAGCTATATGAGAGGATTGGACTAGGTAATTCCTAAGACCTTTCCTAATTTTAAATACTCTGATCCTACAATAATACAGATAGCTACACAAAGTGTTGAATACTAGTGTGGAAATTATTGGTAACTAAAATGGCTCTCATTAGAATTTTGAATCTCATTTGCTTTTAACTTAAACATAGAGGGGCAGAGCCAAGATGGTGGAGTAAAAGCAGGGACTTGCTTGAGTTCCCACTCTAAACACCTCTGATACCTGTAAAAATGACTCAAATTTTAGAGCTACAGACCCCACAAAGTGACAGAGTGAAACACATCTCCTGCTAAAGGTAGCCTGGTAGGCTGAAAGGAAGGGTCTATCACATTGGGCTAGGAGTGGAGCACAGTCCCATGTGGGCTGTTCCAGCACAGATATGAGGCAGAGACTCCAGAGCAGACTTCAGGAGAATGAATCACTTGCAGCTGTGGTGGTTTCCAGACTGCTCAACCCATAAAACCCAAAAAGAAAGTAAAAGGTCAGTGGAGGAACTCTGTTGAAACTGGGTGAGAAAAGAACATGGTCCGGTGCCTGACCCTGGGGTGGCAGGGGTGGTGGCCTTCTGCAGCTGCTGCTACAATGGCAGCTTCTAGATCTCCTGGCCCACAAATCATGGGAGGAGGGGAAACCAAGTGATTGACCAGTAGGCAATTGCTGGAATTTCTTTGTTGGCACTGAGACAAGATTCTCTTGCGTTGCACTACTTGGATCTGGGTATAAGTCATGGGTGGTGGTGTTGGGGTGAGGAGTTCTAGTGAGGTAGAGCATGTTGAGGCTGTGGCATAATTCTGAGGCAGGTGCCTAGAAGAAGCTCTTACAACAGCTGTTCAAAACCCCATAAATTTGGAACACAGGACTCTCTACTCTGGAAGCAAAGTTCTACTGTGGCAAAGAACTCAAAAGTCAAAGATATGCAAGCAGAGGAAGCAAATCAAACTATAGAACTGTTTTTAGAGGACAAAGATGAACAAAACATAGAACCAGAAGAAGCCAGCAAAGTCAAAACTCCTGCATCAAAAGCTTCCAAGAAAAATATGAACTGATTACAGGCCATAGAGGAGTTCAAGAAGGATTTTGAAAATCAAGTAAGAGAAGTAGAGGAAAAATTGGGGAGAGAAATAAGAATGATGAAAAAAATCATGATAAGTAAGTCAACAGCCTGCTAAAGGATATCCAAAAATAATACTGAAGAAAATAACAACAACAACAACAACAACAACAACAAAATAGACTAACTCAAAAGGCAAAAGAGGTCCATAAAAACAGTAAGGAGAAGAATGCCTTAAAAAGCAGAATTGGTCAGATGGAAAAGGAATTTCAAAAACTCACTGGAGAAAATAATTCCTTCAAAATTAAATTGGAGAAAATGGAAGCTAAGGACTTTATGGGGAAGAAATAGAAGTAAATGTGAAATGTCTCATTGGAAAACCACTAACCTGTAAAATAGATCCAGGACAAATAATTTAAAAATTATTGGACTACCTGAAAGCCATGATCAAAAAAAATCCAGGAAATCATAGCTTCAAGAATTTCTCAAAGAAAATTGCCCTGATATTCTGGAACCACAGGGAAAAATAGAAATGGAAAGAATTCACTGATCACCTATTCAAAAAGATCCTGAAAAGAAAACTCCTAAGAATATTTTAGCTAAATTCTAGAGTTCTCTGGTCAAGGAAAAAAATATTACAAGCTGTCAGAAAGAAAAAATATTTGAATAGTATGGAAATCCAATTAGGATAACACAAGATCTAGCAACTTCTGCATTAAGGGATCAAAGGGCTTGGAATATGATATTCCAGAGGTCAAAGGAGCTAGGATTAAAAGGAAGAATCACCTACCCAGCAAAGCTGTATATGATACTTCAGGGGAAAATATGGAAATTCAATAAAATAGAGGACTTTCAAGCATTCTTGATGAAAAGACCAGAGCTGAACAGAAAATTTGACTTTCAGATACAAGAATCAAGAGAATCATGAAAAGGCAAATAGCAAAGAGGAATCATAAGGAACTTATTTAAGTTGAATTATATATGCATTCCTACATGGAAAGACAATATTTGTAAGTCATGATATTTTTTTCAGTATGAGGATAGTTGAAGGGAATATATATGTATATATGTACACACACACACACACACACACACACACACACATACACATGTAAAAAGTCACCCAAAAGATATTTACATATTAGCCATGTTTGGGGGTTGGAGGGGATTAAAAACAAGAAAAATTAAAAATAGCAGAGGGAAATATAGTACAATCTTCACTCTGAGTCTATCAGTTTGTTTCTTCTTTTTTTGGATTAGGGAGGTGAATGATATTTTGCATCATGAATTCTTTGGAGTTATGAAGTATCATTTTATAAATCAGAGTTATTGTCTTTCATGATTGATTATCTTTACAATATAACAATTACGATATGGATTTCTCTCCTGATTGTGTTCACTTAACTTTTCATCAGTTTTTATAAGTTTTCTTAAGTTTTTCTGAATCTATCCCTTTCACCATTCATTTCTTTCAGCATAATTGTATTCCATCATATTCATATGCCATAACTTGTTCAGTCATTCTACAACTGGTGGGCAACCTCCCAGCTTTCAATTCCTTGCCATTACAAAAAGAGCTATTTTTGTTTTTTTTTCACTTTTTGTTTATCTCTTTGGGTTATAGATCTAATAACTGTATTGCAGGGTCAAAAGTTAGAAACAATTTTATAGCCCTTTGGGCATAGTTTCAAATTGTTTTCAAAAATAGTTGTGAAAATTGAGTGAACCACAATGTCTCAATCTTTTGATTCAATTCTAGAACTAGCTCATTTCCCTTTCTATTGTATTATGGATTTTGTCTAATTCCTCTTTAATGAGAAAACTTTAATTATGAGAATTGTGACAAAACTTTATTATATTGTTTGAACCTAGCCCTATATGGCTCTGATATTGTACCATCTCTACCTGTTGCTTAATAAAGGACCTATGTTATGCTCACCAGAAACTCCTTTAGATCTGATGACTGATTCAAGGAGTTTTCTCACAAGTATAGATCACAAACTACTCATACATCTTATCTGAAAATTGGTCCCTAGTCAATCAGTTAGTCTCTTCATGTTGTCTTGATTGAATAATCTCACTTGTGGGTAGTAGGACCCCTCTTTTTTTGATTTCAGGGAACTGTAGCTGTTCACTCTCCCTCTCCCAATGTGGAAAGTCCCTAATTTTTACTCCAAATAGATATCAGATTACTTAATTTTGATTCCTGGTTATTTTCTTTCAATTAATTAGTCTTACTTTATTAAATATTTTTAATACACAAAAATCTGCCTCATTCTGTATTTAGAGTCCTTGGACTGACTGGGGAGTACATTGACCCATTTATTATGCCTGTTTTGAAAATAAATCATATAGGTTACTGAGTCGGGTTGGGGAGGAGCCAAGATGGAGGAAAGGAAGCAGTAACCTCACTGAGCTCCTCGGTCACTAAGTCTCAAAGGGTGAATCTGAGCAGATTACGCAGTGATGGAGCCCACTGGAAGACAGAACGTGGCAGAGTCCAGCCCAGGAGGTTGCCCAGTGTGTCAGGACAGGACGAGCACAGAGCATGTGGGGTCTGCACAGCTCAGACCTAAGAGCAGACAATCAGACTACATCAGAGATAAAAAGCCCCAGCCTGCAGACTTACCAAGGACGAGTCTCAGTCATCTCGCCTTCATCTCACAAGGAGATGAGAGGGGTCTTTGGAGCCAGGTAGGAGAGTCGGGCCCCTAGTGGAGAGAGTGGCTTCCCCAGCTGCATTCAGCCCCCAGCCTGGAAGTTTAGAGACTGCCTGCCTGTATAATACAGGGGATGGAATGGCAAAGTCAATTCTAGCTTCTCTGATCCTCCCATACCTCCTTCATGAAGCAGAAAACCCAAAGATAAGTCTCCCACCCAGACTGAAATCCCAAGTTAATGGAAATAGCCTCAGGCTTGAGAGTCTCCAAGAAGGGGTGTAACTGAGACAGCCAGGAGTCTGAAGAGAAGAGAGGGAGGGGTCCCAACAAGCCCCACCTCACCTCACCAACAAAAGCCTGCTTATTGTCCAGGGCTATAGAGGTAGAAATCTGAAGTGGTCAGACTCACCCCCATCTACTCATCTACATTCCTCTGATTTCCCTGATTTAGCCATAAACTAGCCACCCAGAGATATTCAAAGTCAAGGATGAGGCCCTAAACTCATAGCCTGAGAAACTAAGAAACAGGAAATCACAATGGGAAGGAAGGAAGTTGAGAAGGAGAAGGGGAAGGCAAGAACGTCTATTCCAGCCTACTATGCAGCGCAAGAACATCCAAAGACAATATAGATTCTCTACCCACACCTGAGACCACAGAAGAAAACATGAACTGGTCTCAAGCCCAAATAGCATTCCTGGAGGAGCTTAAGAAAAATTTTAAAGACCAAATCAGGGAAGCAGTGACCAACTTGGAAAAAAAGTCTGAAAAGTAAAATTAGTGAATTAACTGGAGAAAATACCTCCCTAAAAAAGGACCTTCAAAAATTAACTGAAGACCATAATTCAATAAAAATTAGATACAATCAATCTAAAATTCAGAACTCTATGATGCAGCAAGAGTCAATCAAACAAAACAAGACGATCAAAAAATAGGAAGAAAATGTAAACTATCTCACTGGAAAAATAACTGGCCTAGAGAACAGATCCAGGAGAGACAACCTAAGAATTATTGGTCTACCAGAAAGCCATGATGAAACAAGCAGCCTAGAAAACATCCTCCAAGAGATTGTCAAAGAAAACTATCCTGAGGTCCTTGAATCAGAAGATAAAATAGCTATCGATAGAATTCACCAGACTCCTGAAAGAGAGCCCAAATTGAAAACTCCAAGAAATATAGTAGCCAAATTCCAGAATTACAAGATTAAAGAAAAAATTCTACAAGCAGCCAAAAAGAAACAATTCAAATATCGAGGAACTACAGTTAGGATCACACAGGACCTAGCAGCTTCTACATTAAAAGAGCAGAGGGACTGGAATTTCATATTTCATATGGCAAGAGAGCTAGGACTACAACCAAGGATTAACTACCAGGCAAAACTGAGCATAATCTTTCAGGCAAGGAGATGGTCGTTTAATGAAATAATCCACTTCCAGTCTTTCCTGATGAAAAAGCCAGAGCTCAATGGAAAATTTGATCTCCAACTACAAGACTCAAGAAAGACATAAAAAGGGAAACAAGGGAAACACAGACTCACACGTGTATAAGTGCACACCCCCACACCCCCACACACATGCTCATTACTTGGGATGCAACAAGAGCAAAATGTTCACATCCCTATATGTGGAGCTGATAACTGTCAACATTAGAAATCTTTATGGGGGCGGCTAGGTGGTGCAGTGAATAGAGCGCCGGCCCTGGAGTCAGAAGGACCTGAGTTCGGAGCTGACCTCCGACACTTAATCCACACAAACAAAAACCTACCCGTGTAACCTTGGGCAAGTTACTTAACCCCAATTGCCCTAAAGGGGTGGCTAGGTGACACAGTGAGTAAGAGCGCCGGCCTTGGAGTTGGGATGACCGGAGATCAGATCCGGCCTCAGAAAATGAGCACCCACACATAAATAATGACTAGCCATGTAACCTTGAACAAGTTACTTAACCCCAATTGCTTTAAAAAAAAAATCTTTATGATTACTGTTACCTTCAAAAGGGTTATACTTAGATAGAGGGTGTGGGTATGAATGCACTAACCTGAAGACTTAAAAAAAATTATTAAGGGGATCAAAGGGACTGTAATGGGAAAAAGGAAAGGATGAAATAGGACAAGGTAAAATATGCCATCTGAAGAGGCATCAAAACACACTATAGAAGAGGGGAAAGAAAGAGGGAGAGGAACATCATTTAAACACTATTCTCACTGATTCCACTGGTTCTAGTTCAAAGAGGGATCACCTTAATCAGTGAAGTTTAAGATTCTAATTTGAATGGACACATAAATTCATTAAATAGAGGAAAAGGAGGGAGGAAGAGGAGCACTGTTTGAAATTTACTCTCATTGGTTTGGAATCAAATGGAGAGTAATTTACTCTGATAAGTATAAAAATTTATTGTGTCCTAGAGATAGTGGGAGGGTAAGGGGGCCTTGAAAAGGAGGAGACTAAAGGGGAGATTAGAAGGCGGGGAAATAGTAGTAAGGGGAGAGGGTAGGTTAAGAAGGGGGGTCACTGGGTGGGAACACTGAGGGAGGGGGTGGTCAAAAGGGAACACTTCAAGTAGGGGAAGGGAGAAGGAAGAAACAAAAACATAAACAGGGGAGGGAATAGGATGGAGGGGAAAAGACAGATAGTCATCATTACTGTGAATGTGAATGGGAGGAACTCTCCCATAAAACAGAGGCAGATAGCAGAATGGATTAAAAACCATAATCCTACAATATGCTGTCTACAAGAAACACATTTGAAACAAAGGGATACCCACAGGGTAAAGGTGAAAGGTTGGAGTAAAAATTTTTTATGCCTCAGCTAAAGCAAAAAAAAAAAAAAGCAGGGGTAGCAATACTTATCTCAGATAAAGCAAAAGCAAAAAGAGATCTAATTAAAAGAGATAAGGAAGGAAACTATATCCTACTAAAAGGCACTATCGAGAATGAAGCAATATCACTACTTAATATATATGCACCAAGTGGTATAACATCCAAATTCCTAGAGGAGAAGTTAAAGGAATTAGAGGAAGAAATAGATAGCAAAACTATACTAGTGGGGGACCTTAATCTCCCCCTCTCTGAACTCGATAAATCTAACCTCAAAATACACAAGAAAGAAGTTAAGGAGGTGAATAGAATCTTAGAGAGACTAGATATGATGTATCTCTGGAGAAAACTGAATGGGGATAAAAAGGAACTTACTTTCTTCTCAGCAGTGCATGGTACATACTCAAAAACAGACCATGTACTAGGGCATAAAAACCTCACAATCCAGTGTAAAAAGGCAGAAATATTAAATGCATCATACTCAGATCATGATGCAATAAAAATTATATGCAATAAAGGGCCATGGAAAGATAGACTAAAAACTAATTGGAAATTAAACAATTTAATCCTGAAGAATGGATGGATCAAACAAGAAATTATAGAAACAATCAATAATTTCATTCAAGAGAATCATAATAATGAGACAACATACCAAAACTTGTGGGAAGCACTAAAGGCAGTTCTCAGGGGAAGTTTTATATCCCTGAGTGCATACTTAATTAAAGCAGAGAGAAGGGAGGTTAATGAATTGGACATGCAATTGAAAAAGTTAGAAAAAGAACAAATTGAACATCCCCAATTTAGTACTAAATTAGAAATATTGAAAGCCAAAGGAAAGATTAATAAAATTGAAATTAAGAAAACTATTGAATCAATAAATAAAACTAAGGGCTGGTTTTATGAAAAAATCAACAAAATTGATAGAGCCTTAGTCAATTTGAAAAAAAAAAGAAAGAAGAAAACCAAATTATGAGTATCAAAAAGAAAAAGGGTGAATCTACCTCCAATGAAGAGGAAATCAACAAATAAAATAATGAGGAATTATTTTTCCCAATTGTATGCATATAAATATGACAATCTTAGTGAAATTGATGACTATTTACAAAATTACAAGTTGCCCAGATTAACTGAAGAGGAAGTGAATTACTTAACCCCATCTCAGAAAAAGAAATCAAACAAGCCATCAATGAACTCCCTAGGAAAAAATCTCCAGGGCCAGATGGGTTCACTAGTGAATTCTATCAAACATTTAAAGAACAATTGATTCCAATACTCTACAAACTATTTGGGAAAATTAGTGAAGAAGGCATCCTACCAAACTCTTTCTATGACACAAATATAGTCCTGATTCCTAAATCAGGAAGACATAAAACAGAGAAAGAAAATTATAGACCAATTTCCCTCATGAATTTCAACGCAAAAATTTAAAATAAAATATTAGCCAAAAGACTCCAACAACTTATCACAAAAATAATACACCCTGATCCAGTAGGATTCATTCCAGGAATACAAGGATGGTTTAATATTAGGAAAACCATCAGTATAATTGAACATATCAACAATAAAACTAGCAGAAACCACATGATCATCTCAATAGATGCAGAAAAGGCTTTTGACAAAGTACAACATCCATTCCTATTAAAAACACTCAAAAGTATAGGAATAAATGGAGCCTTCCTTAAAATAGTGGATAGCATCTATTTAAAACCATCAGCAAGTATTATATGCAATGGGGATAAACTAGAAGCCTTTCCAATAAGATCAGGAGTGAAACAAGGGTGTCTACTATCACCCCTCTTATTCAATCTGGTACTAGAAACACTAGTGGTAGCAATTAGAGAAGAAAAAGAAATCAAAGGAATCAAATTAGGCAAAGAAGTGACCAAGCTATCACTCTTTGCAGATGATATGATGATATACTTAGAGAATCCTAGAGAATCAAGTAAAAAACTACTTGAGACAATAAATAAATTTGGCAAAGTTGCAGGATACAAAATAAACCCACATAAATCCTCAGCATTCCTGTATATCTCTAATGAAACTCAACAGCAAGAGATAGAAAGAGAAATCCCATTTAAAGTCACTGTAGACATTATAAAATATTTGGGAATCTACTTGCCAAAACAAACCCAGAATCTATATGATCACAACTACAAAACACTTCTCACACAAATAAAATCAGGTCTAAATAGTTGGAAAAATATCAATTCCTTGTGGCTGGGTCGAGCTAATATAATAAAAATGACAATTTTACCCAAACTAAACTATATATTTAGCGCCATACCAATCAATTTACCAAAAAGCTACTCTGTAGAGTTAGACAAAATAATAACAAAATTTATTTGGAAAAACAAACGGTCTAGAATATCAAGGGAATTAATGAAAACAAATGCTAGGGAAGGTGGACTAGCTATGCCAGATCTTAATCTGTATTATACAGCAGCAGTCATCAAAACTGCTTGGTACTGGCAGAGGAGTAGAGTAGTGGATCAATGGAATTGATTAGGTGCAGGAGACCCAGCAGTAAATGAATATAGTAATCTATTGTTCGATAAACCCAAAGACCCCAGTTTTGGGGATAAGAATGTACTATTTGACAAGAACTCCTGGGAAAACTGGAATACAGTATGGCAGAAACTGGGCATAGATCACTATCTAACACCAGATACCAAAATCAAGTCTAAATGGGTGCATGATCTAGGTGTAAAGGATGATACTATAAGCAATTTGAGAAAGCAAGGAATAGTTTACTTGGCAGATTTGTGGAGAGGGCAAGACTTTAGGACCAAACAAGAATTAGAGAGCATTATAAAATGCAAAATGGATAATTTTGGTTACATTAAATTGAAAAGCTTCTGTACAAACAAAGCCAATGTAACCAAAATCAAGAGGGAGGTGGGAAATTGGGAAAGAAATTTTACAACTTGTGTCTCTGATAAAGGACTCATTTCTAAAATTTATAGAGAATTGAGCCAAATCTATAAGAATACAAGTCATTCCCCAGTTGATAAATGGTCAAAGGATATGAACAGGCAGTTTTCAGAAAAAGAAATTAAAGATATCTATAAGCATATGAAGAAATGCTCTAAATCACTATTGATTAGAGAAATGCAAATCAAAACACCTCTGAGATACCAGTCAGATTGGCTAAGATGACAAAACAAGAAAGTGATAAATTCTGGAGAGGATGTGGACAAATTGGAACACTAATACATTGTTGGTGGAGTTGTGAACTTATCCAACTATTCTGGAGAGCAATCTCTAATTATGCCCAAAGGATTATAAATAATTTCATACCCTTTGACCCAACAATACAACTTCTAAGGTTATATCCCAAAGAGATTATAAAAGTGGGAGAAAGGCCCATATGTACAAAAATATTTATAGCAGCCCTCTTTGTGGTTGCAAAGAATTGGAAACTAAAGGGGTGCCCATCAATTGGGGAATGGCTAAACAAGTTGTGGTATATGAATGTAATGGAATATTATTGTGCTATAAGAAACGAGGAGGTGACGGATTTCATAATTACCTGGAGAGACTTATACAAACTGATGCTGAGTAAGAAGAGTAGAATCAGAAGAAATTTGTATACAATCACAGACATACCATATCTGTGATGACCAATTATGACAGACTGGACTCTTTTCAGCAATGCAGTGCTATAAGTCAATCCCAAAAGACTCAAAAAAGAGAGAAATGTGCCATCCAGAGATATAACTAGAAATAACTGAGCCTGAATCCTGATGGATGCAACCTAAATGATCTTTTTCTTTAAAAAAAAAAAAGAAAATAAATCATATAACTTAGTTTGTTTCCTCATTTAGTATTAATTATCCACAAAATTGTTATACTATTTCCCTATTCCAATAGTGCCACTTTGTGTACAGTTTTCTGACATCCCCTCCAGCATTTGTCATTTTCCTTTTCTGTTATCTTAGCCAATCTAATATGTATGATGTGGGACCTAGACTTGTTTTAATTTTCATTTATCTAATTATTAATGGTTTAGAATATTTTTTCATATGATTATTTGTAGCATTAATTTCTTCCTCCAAAATCTTACTCTTCATAGGATTTGATCATTTATCAATAGGTGAATTTTTGTAAATTTGGTTCAGTCCTCTATTTGAGAAATGAGACCTTAAAAGAAACTTGATGCAAAGTTTCCTCATTTAACTGCTTTTCTTCTCATTTTGGCTGCATTGATTTTGTTTCTCATTGGGAAGGGGGATTTATGCAATTAAAGTTTTCATTTTATCTCCCACAAATTTCTTTATCTCTTATTTGGTCATGAACTCTTCCCCTATGGGAAGTTTTGCTGGGGAGATTATCCATGGTTGTAATCCTAGTTACTTTGCCTTCTGGGATATATTCCAAGGCCTCTGCTCCTTTCAATCTGGTGTTATCCTGGTTGTGATTCCAAAGTGCTTGAATTATTTTTTCCTTTCTGGATGATTGAAGTACTTTATCCCTGATTTTTGAACTCTGGAATTTGGTTATAATATTTCTGGGAGTTTTAATTTTGTAATACTTTAGGAGGTGGTCACTAGAATTGTTCAATTTATACTTTGCCCTTCAGTTCTAAAAGCAGCACTTTTCATCTCTGTATACATATAGGTCTTTGTCTCTATAAATTGAGGGACAGAAATCTTCATGATTGCAGTGGTCTGATACGCTTTTTTTTCCAAAGGTGGTTGCATTTACAACCTGAAAGACAGAATGAAACTGACCAGCCCATGAAAGCATTAAATTTTAGACATTATTGATATGTTAACATTTGATGACTAGTTTTCCAAATGAGAGTCTGTAATACATCTTAAGGAGGCCCAAAGAAGGACAATATTATCCTTATTTGAGGCGGCTAGATGAAATATCCAATGGCAGACTCACTTGGTGGTCAGTCATCCACTCTTCCTAATAAACTCTAAATCCAAGATGTTGAAAGCTCCTCCCTAAAATGAAAAAGAAAATCAGATAAATCTATGGAAATCTTGGAGCAGAAGAGAAGGCTGGTGGTAATTTAGAGTTACTGACTCACTCTGGCAGTCATCCTGAAACAATAGAATTCTAAGCCTGTAGTTCTCACTTTCAATTCCATTTTAATAAGTGGACTTTAAGCTATATGTGAGTAAACAATAATTTTGGCATCTCAATGATATGAGAAAGTTTAAAATCCTGTATTAATGTAGAGTAGACCTATCTGGCATTATAAATTATTGTTGGGAATATTCACACCCTTAGGTTATAAAAAAGTCAGTGAAAGAGTTTGAGGAGGGGATGTGAAACAATGTAAGGATCAAGCAGGTCTATGCATGCTCTGTTTTTTTTTTTCATCTAGTAGCTCAGGTCTTAATTAATTATGACCTGGACAACTATGTTTTACTGGCCCAACCACAGTGGAAATAAACTGCTACAAATCAAGCTTACAGCACCACATAGTGGCAGATATTGTTCTTAAATTGATATAATTACTATACCATCTTTATTACCAATGTAAACCCAGGGACACTTGTATGTGGACACATTCCCTTTACAGAGATAAAATGAGTTCAGACAGTAGGGGCAGTGATTGTAATGCAATAGAACGAGCCCTAGATTTGTAAATAGAAGATTTATGACTTGAATCTCTTCTATTTGACATATAAAGATCTTCACAATGTGGCTCAAACTTACTTTTCCAGCCTTCCCTTCATGCATTCAGATCCAGTTAATCAGACCTTCTTGCTATTCCTCATACATGGCACCTTTTCTCCTATCTTTTGTATAGGCTGTCCCAAATATGTGAAATATATTATCTATACATTTCTGCCTCTAAGAATCCTTAATTTCCTTCAAATATTACCTCAGTGGCAACTTTCTACATGAACCATTTCCAGCACATAGAAATGTTGGTGCCTCCTTCCCTATGAAAAATAAAAAAGCCCCCCAAAATACATATTTAGTAAGTTTTTATATATGTACATTCTGTCTCTCATAATAGAGCTAAACTCCTTGGAAGCAATTTCCTATTTGTTTTTGTTTTCTCTACTATCTAGAAAGGTATCTGGAACATAGTAGGTCTTTAATAAATGCTTATTGATTGAATGATTAATCTCAATTATACTACTATTACTTTTGTGATTCTGACAACATCAATTCACTTCCTTGGGACACACTTTAATCCTTTATAAAACATAGAGATAAGTGATTCCTAAAGTGAATTTAAATTCTTAATCCTATGCAATTAAAAAAAAAATAATCAGACCTTAAATAAGCAAATAAAACAAAACACATATGTACCCTAGGGTTCAAGTTCATATGCTTTCAATGCCAAGTTGTTGGGTTTTTTTTCCCTTTTTTTTATTTTTTGCCCCAGAGAAAAGAATGACAGTTCCTCTTCCATTGCCTCCTATTGCCACTGCAACAGGAAAACTATGTTCAATACATCTAAGCCCTTATGTTCTTCTTCCTTCATTGTCATAAGAACCACGGGGAAAAGATAGAAAGGAAAAACAGTGTGTCATAGTTATTATTTTGAAATTGACAGTGTTTTTCCACTCTGAGTCTCAGAGAAATTACTTCAGATTTTTGCCTTCGGGTGATGCTCCAGTAAGAACACAAACATATCTCTGAGACTCAAGGATGAAAGCGTTATTTTTAAAAACAAAATTAAGACTACAAAGCACCCATCCTTCTGAAAAGAAAAATCAACATAAAATCTACTCTGAATGTTGCAAAAGCATGATTTGGCTTAAGACAGTCAATGTTTTGGCTTTCAATTGCTCTTTGATGAGAATAGAGGTAATTAGTGCCACCATAGCTAGAACAAGCTACTGCTATGAAAAGAATCTGTAAAAGGTGACATTGGTTACAGTGGTAAAAAGACAGTATATCAGTTTTATTGGACTCTGGATTGTCTTTTTTTAATGAAGCCCTAGTCTTTTGATTTAGTGTATTTATGTGTATATACCAAACTGTAAAGGATCCCAAGATGAACCAAAGAAAATGATAGCATACTTCAACTAGACAATATAAGAAGTAAGAGTTTGGTTACCCTTTACTTGATTTTCTGGAACATTTCCTACTGAGCTCTATTCTTCGTTCAGTGCATGGTTCTTGGTTTTAGATGACAGTTCTCCTTCTGTTATAACTTTATCTACCTTGTGTCTTGTCTGCTCACTTTTTACCAATCAGGCTCTCATTTGTCTCCTTATAAATCAGATACGCAAGTCTCCAGAAATGGGAAGTTAAAAAGAGAATGCTTTTCAATAAATTGGAAATAAAAATCTTTCATTTCCTAAGAGGGAAGAGAACTAGATAAAAATAAAAATTAACTTGGTCTTAGCATTCCCATGAAAACAAAATGGAAATGTTGAATCTAGGAATTTAGTTGCTGTTATGACTCCCAACTTTAGTGAAAGCTCCCAGGCCCTCGAAGAATGAATCAAGATGAAGATAAAGCTGAGAAACTTATATCCAAGATGAGGCTTGTATTTGAATCTGGGTTGTCTTCCTATTGGAAACAGGACCCAATCGCCTGTTCCTCATGTCCTTTGAGGGGTGTGTGTGTGTGTGTGTGTGTGTGTGTGTGTGTGTGTGTTGGGGATGGGCATCAAATGAGGTATTAGGAAGGGATAAATTGACCCCTACAGTAGACCACAAAGAATTCTGAGGAAGGAAGGCAGATTCCACTCAAAAGTGGAATCATCTGGAGCAAGGGTGGGGAACCTGTGGCTTTGAGGACACATGTGGCCTTCTAGGTCTTTGAGTGTGGCCTTTTGACTGAGACCAAGTCTTATAGAACAGATCCTTTTATTAAGAGGATTTGTCCTTTGAAGTTTGGATTCAGTCAAAGGGCCATATTTGAGGACCTAAAGGGCTACATGTGGCCTTGAGGCCACACGTTCCCTACCACTGCTCTAGGGCAAAAGTAGTATTTTGACACATATGAAACTCTTGAATGAGGTCTGGACCAGATTAAAATGTAATTGAGAGATATTCAGCAGAAGAAATAAAAATATAATACAGCATAAACAATGTTAAGTTCTGGCTTTCCAAGTAAGTGTGCCCCCACAAAGATCCATTTCTTTTGGAGTTTGACACCACTAATCAAGAGCTTTCAACTGGTATTGACCTAAAAAGGTCTTTCTGAAAGAACTGAATGCCTCTGACAGGAACCTCTGACCAACCTATGTTCCACCCTCAACCTTACTATAACTCCTCAGTTTTCACTTCTTGAGTTCTTAGCTTAGCTATAACTAGAAGAGCCTCCCAGCATGTGGCTACTAGCCAAAGAGCAGTCAGAATATTTTATACTGGCACCACTTATGTGGTGTCACTGATTTAAGTCTTCCTTTGTTGGTTGTTCAGTAATGTCTAACTTTTCACAACCCTATTTTGGGTTTTCTTGGCAAAGATTCTAGAATGGTTTGCCATTTCTTTCGCTAGCTGAGGCAAACATGGTTAAGTGACTTGCCCAGGGTAACATAGCTATTAAGTTTTCTGAGATCAGATTTGAACTCAGAAAAATGAGTCAACCAGACTTCAAATTCAGTACTCTATCCATTATATCACTTAGCTGTCACACACATACACACACACACACACACACCATTCTGTCCAGAGTGTTTTGCTAGCAACACATTTTATTCTGTAGGCTTTGCCTTGGAGGATTGTTACTCTTTGTAACATTTATCTTATGTAGGTATAATCTATTCGATGTGAATTAATCCATATTTTATATTTATTACTTTCATTCTTTGACTATATCTATGTATTTCTGTGTGTATATGTATATATATATATATGCATGTATGTGTATATGTATATATATGCATGTATATGCATATGTATAGATGTATGTATAAAATGACTCTAATAATATATTCTCAAACCATAAATCTCTTACACTTTCGACCTTTCCCCATACATCTGTCCTTAACCCTTTGCTTTGAATAATCTTTGCCAACTGCACTTTCTACTCCTTCTCCAAAAGTAGCAGTTATTATTGGAAGAAATTATGTAAAATCATGTTGACTGGGTTCATTACAAATTTCTCTTATTCAACTTCATTTAGGTCTATATTGCCACAAAATAATTCTATGTACTCCTATTGACCTACTATTACTCTGCCCCCAAATCATTCTAAACCTTTTTCATTTTGAAGCCCTAACTTTATGCCTTTCCATCAAAAGATTATCTTACTTCCTACTTTACTGATTGCGTCTACCCTACATTATGACCCCTCGTGATTTCCTTCTCTGCTCCTTTAATCTTCTCCATGTTTTAATCCATTCTCTTCTGCTTTCCATTTACTTTGAGGAAAGAAAAAAAACTGTCTTTTCTTTAATTAAAGGCAACATCTGACCTGGATCTTCTCTCCCATTGTCTTGTAATTCATCTGTGAAGTTGCTACATCAACCATACCTCCTTTTGCACAAATGATAGAAGAGCGCAAAAAGTGATAGATTTAGATTTAAAAGTATCTGGTTTCAATAACATCTCTGCTACTTAGTACCTGTGTGACCTTGAGAAAGTCACAACATCTCTGAACTTCAGTTTACTCATCTCCAAAATGAGAGTTTTGGTTTCTAAGACATCTAAGTCTCCTTTTACTTCTAAATATTTGATTCCATATTTTTCAATTTCTTCACTCTCTACTGACTCTTTTCCCTCTGATTAAACACTATCTTTAAAGTCCATCTTTCTACTTTAAATTCTCTCTCTCTCTCTCTCTCTCTCTCTCTCTCTCTTTCTCTTGTTCTGTCTCTCTCTGTCTCAGTCTCTCTGTCTCTCTCTATCTCTCTCTCTCTCTCTGTCTCTCTCCCCGCTCCCTTCCTTTCATGTCTAAAGTCCGAGAAAGAAGTGTGGTCCACACTTCCTCCCTTCATTTTCTTACCACTATCCACTTCCTCCTTAATTCCTTGCAATGTGGCTTCTGTTTCCAACAATCTAAAGATTTTTTTTTTAATTTTCCCCACTATGGTTAATTGCTATCCCCATAACAGCGCCTGTATTTGTTGGTCTTCACTTCTCTATGTAATTGACTATTATTAGTCTGACCTATCCTTCTTGAAAAATGTCAACATTTTAGTCTAACTGCCTCTTTAGACCCATGAGAAAACTGAGTCTAGAAAGATGAAATATCCAGGTGGGGTCTTATAGCCGGTAAGAGGCAGAGCAGGGTTTTAGGTGCATGCCTTTGAATTCAAATCCAACACTATTTCCATTTCACCATGTTGCTTCCCCTTGGCTTCTGTGGTACTACATTATCTTGGTTTTCTCTGACTCCTCTAACAACTTTCTTGACCCATAGTCTTCGACCAAGACTTTATATACTTTACAGCATTCTGCTAGGCCCTCTACTGATTCTCATAGTTTCACGTCACAGGGATTGATAGCTTTTGCTTTTATATCACAGTTGTTTCTGGAAATAGTGTTTACCCTCCAGATTGAACATTCCATTAACTGTCATCAAACTACCACTCCAAATTTAATAACATTATTCCCTTCATACATTCTAAAGTTGAGCCAGTCTGATCATCTTATGTTTTCTCATACATAGAATTGAAGTTATTGTTTCTACACATTTGCATTAGTCATACACATCCCATGCCTGGAATTTTCTCCTTCGTCACACTACTTAGAATTCCTAGTTTTCTTCAAGATTGAACTTAAACTTCACCTTCTATATTAAGCCTAATTTAATCTCCCCAGAACCTTAGTTACTTCATCTCAAAATAAATACCTTCTACATAATGATATGTGAACTTATTTTCTCTACTGAAAGAATGTAATACCCTTGAGATGATGTAATCAATGTATAGTAGTGGTTTAAATATTGTAGTATGAAATTTAAAAGGTAGAGATCAATTCTAGATGTGATGAAGTCTTCATGAAAGAGGTGGCACTTGAGATGGTCCTTGTTTTTGAAAATTGTATGTATGAAATTTATTATTTTAACAATATAAAAAATTGCAGGGGGTGGGGCCAAGATGGCAGAGTAGAAACAGCACTTCCACAGAGCTCCAGCTCACAACAATTAAAAATTATGTAAAAAAGGACTCTAAACAACCTCTGGAGCTCCAGAGCCCACAGAACTACACAGAGAAGCTAACCTCCTGCTGAGGATAGCCAGGCAGCCTAGCAAGGAGCATTGAGAAAAGCACTCTGGGAGCCAAGCCCAGGACCACATGAGTCAGAGGTTTTAGCCCCAGAGCAGCTGGACCAGAAGCCAGCTGGAGGGAACCCAGAACACCAGCAGCTATGGCATTTCCTGAATTACCAACACATAGATGCCTAGGACAAAGTGAGAAATTAGTGCCCTATGGACTTTGGGACCAGTATTTTGGAACACATCAGCTTCTTCCCCTGGGGGGGCGAGAAAACACTGAGGAGCCACAGCAAAGCTGCCATTTTGCAGCTTCAGTGGCAGCTTCAGTTCCTGGCCTGTGGACTGTAGGGGGATCCGAAGTCAGTCTGGGGGGGGGGGGGGGTAATCGTTCTTGCCTTAACCTCCCTGGATCTGGATTGTGGTCTGGGGTGGAGGCCTTGGGGTGTGTGTCCAGCTTGACAGAGTGTGTGGGGGCTTCATGGAGGGAACCCAACTAATACCTCTGGCAGTTGAGAAGACCCCAACATTTGGGACAGGAGCTGCCCTGTCTGGTGGCATAGTCCTACTGTGGCAACAAGCCCAAAAGTCAAGTAATTAAGTGGCAACATGCCAAGGCAAAGGAAACAAATTAAACAGAAAAATGCAACATTAGACTCCTATTTTGGGGGCAAAGAGGATCGAAGCATAGAACGGGAGGAAGACTGTGAGGGGTCAGAAGTCCTGCTCCAAAAGCCCCAAAGGAAAATATGAGTGGGTTGCAGGCCATAGAGGACCTTAAGAAGGACTTTAAAAATCAAATAAGAGAAGTGGAGGAAAAATTGCGAAGAGAAATGAGAGGGATGCAGGAAAAGTATGAAATGAGGGTCAACAGCCGAACTGAGGAAAACAACACCTTAAAAATAGACTAACTCAAATGGCAAAAGAGGTTCAAAAAGGCAATGAGGAGAAGAATGCCTTAAAAAGCTGAATTTGCCAGATGGAAAAAGGATCTCAAAAGCTCACTGAGGAGATTCATTTCTTTAGAATTAGACTGGAGCAAATGGAAGCTAGTGACTTTATGAGAAATCAAGATGCTGTTAAACAGATCCAAGCAATTGAAAGAATAGAAGGCAATGTGACATATCTCATGGGAAAAATCACTGACCTGGAAATAGATCCAGGACAGATCATTTAAAAATTACTGGACTACCTGAAAGTCATGATCAAAGAAAGAACCTAGAAATCACCCTTCAAGAAATTCTCAAGGAAAATTGCTTTGATGTTTTAGACCCAGAGGGAGAAATAGAGGTTGAAAGAATCCACAAATCACCTCCTGATCTCAAAAAGAAAACTCCTAGGAATATTATAGTCAGGTTCCAGAATTCCCAGATCAAAGAAAAAATACTCCAAGCAGCCAGGAAGAAACAATTTCGATATTGTGGAAACACAATCAGAATAGCACAGGATCTGGCAGCTTCTACAGTGAGGGATCAAAGGGCATGGAATATGATATTTTGCAGGGCAAAGGACCTAGGATTAAAACCAGGAATCACCTACCCAGCAAAACTGAGTATCTTGTTTCAAGGGAAAATGTGGTCATTCATTGGAATAGAGGTCTTTCAAGCATTCTTGAGGAAAAAACAAGAGTTGAATAGAAAATTTGACATTCAGTCACAAGAAGCAAGAGATACTTGAAAAGGTAATCAGGGAAAAGAAATCAAAAGGAACTTATCAAGGTTGAACTATTTTCATTCCTACATGGAAAAACAATAACTGTGACTGATGAAACCTTTCTCAGTATGAAAATAATTGAAATAGGGGATATGTGCATACGAATACATATGTGAATGTGTACATATATGTTTACAGGTGTACATGGATAGAGGGCACAGGTCGAATTTGGTAGGAAGGGATGATACTTAAGAGGTGAAGTTAAGAGGTGAGAGAGGAATGTGGCAAGAGGAGATGGGGAGAGACGGGGGCGGGGGTAAACTATCTCATGTAGAAGAGGCAAGGGGAAGTAGTTGCAGGGGAGGGGAAGAACAGGAAGGCAAAAAGGCAAAACAATATTCTCATTGAATTTGGCTCAGAGAGAGAATGACATACATACTAAATGGGATATCTCACCCTGGGGGAGAGTAGGGAGGAGAGGAATGAGAGGGGGGATGATGGAGGGGAGGGCATGCTGGGGGGAGAGGAAGTTGGAGGCACCCAGTTTTGAAGGGGGACAGGATCAAAGTAGGGAATGGACCAGGTAGGCGGGTGAGGGGGGGGGAATATAGTCAGTCTTTTACAATATATCTACTCTGGTAATGTTTTGCATAACTATACATGTACAACATATACTGAATTGCTTATCTTCCCAGTGGCAATGATTGACAAGGGATGATGGGAATGGATCTGGAATTTGAAGGTTTAAAATGAAACGTTTCAAATATACATATAAGTACTGTTATTAATACTATTTTGCATGTAATTGGGAGATAAGATGTGCAAGCTTTGGGGCACAGAGAGTCACCTCACCCTAATGGAAAAGTCAAAGGGGGTATGGCAGAAGATATGGAAGAGAGCAGACTGGATGAGGGAATATCCTGTGGGACTGCTATTCTGGGGTGTTGGGTAGGGGAAAAATGGGGAAAAAATGTAACTAAAATCTGGCAGAATCAGAAGAAATTTGTATATAATCACAGACATACCATATCTGTGATGACCAACTATGACAGACTGGACTCTTTTCAGCAATGCAGTGATATAAGTCAATCCTGAAAGACTCAAGAAAGAGAGAAATGCGCCATCCAGAGATATAACTAGAAAGAACTGAGCCTGAATCCTGATGGAAGCAAACTAAATGATCTTTTTCTTTTCATTGTTTGGTTTTATTTCTTCTTTACCATTTTTCATCCCACCTAGTACAATATGCCTTTGTAATTGGAATAATGTCTAATATGAATGTATTTGCAAATTCTGTACTGGACTATATGCTGTCATGGGGGAACGGGGAGGGAAATAAAGGAAATTTGAAAATCAAGAAACTATGGAATTGAATCTTGTTAACTGAAACTAAACTAATAAATTATAAAAAAAAAAAATCTGGCAGAAATGAATGATGTAAACCAGAAGTTAATAAAGCATTTGGGAAAAAAAGATTGCAATTCCAGTAGCATACAATTTTGAAAAGATATACAAAAGGAAATACAATAGAATTCCTTCAGGATCCAATCTTGAGAGAGTAGTAGTATAATTGAAAAATCACATTGGGGGTAAATTTGTTCTAACATGTAATTTAACACAAATATGCTTTCTTCATTTAGGGCTCTCCCCCTAAAGAAGTCAATTATTCTAGTATAGGAAAAAATCATTGTATTTTTACATGTAGAAATATTGTTAAAATGTCAACCATTAGGGTAGTTTATTATGAACTTCTAAGAAAGAGAAAAAATCAACAACAACAGAAACCCAAACCTCACTTTACATTCAGAAGACTGAATGTAAAACCATTTTTATAGGCGGTGCAAGTTACTTTGGCTCTGGAAAAGTGAGTAATGATATCTTTTATGACCTTTCACTTGAAGGATAATGAATAGGGAGAGGATACATTGAATGCACTAAAAGATTTATAATTGCTTTGAAGAATTAGTGTCAGTAATGTCATAAGGCACCATGCACTTGTCTCTCAAGGCATGCAAATAATTATTTATCATAATTCAGCAGACCACCACTCTCAAAAATTAATGTAACTTGCAAATGATGGATTTGGGGAACTATTTTCAAAAAAGTACCTAGTAATTTCAAGGCTTTATTAGCATAACATGGAGTTGAAAGAGATTTGCTAATTTTTTAAGTATGATAGCTTTTCCTTTAAAATTTAAACTAGCTAAGTGCCATCACATACTTTATAGCATAGCAACTTCATTTTGGTTGGTAGTGGGAGTGCTATTATTCCAAATACATGAAGTGCCTAGCTTGGGTCCTTGACTAGTAAGTGACAGAGGAAGGATTTCACCTGAGATGTTTTGATTTACAGTCCAGGGTTCTCTACACTGTGTCATACTGACCTCACCAAATACTGCAGAATGACTTTGAAGACAAGTGGCTTAAAGAAGTTAGATTACTACTAACCATTCTTCTTATAAGCAAACTTTATTGTCGGCTACATCATGAAATTTTTTTCATAATATTTCCACCTCATTTATTGTTAAATTTATCAGATCAGTTTATTTCCACTTATCACATTCATCTCCAGAAACTGACTAGTTAAATAATTATAATTCCATACTAGTCCCAGAAAAAAGGAATTGTGTCCCAGAGAAATGCACTATCAAATATGTTTTCTGAAAACATATGTGTTATTCTGGTTTTAAGGTAAAACCAAAGGATTCAGTTATACTACCTGTAAACCCCTTTAAAACAAAGACTAATAAAAGAGATTTCTATACCTAGAAAGTATGAGAAAGATAAAATTCTTACATTTAACTTTGATAAGCTATAGAAATCACTATGAGACCTATACATAAGAAAAGTATTTTAAAATACTATCACTATTATAGGTAGGCAGGTAAGTAGATGGATAGATAGATAGATAGATAGATAGATAGATAGATAGATAGATAGATGCAATAAACTGGATAGATAGAAGTATCATTTGTGCAAAAACAAAAGAAAAAGAATACATTTTGCAAACAATTAAAAAGTTCTGTTAGGAGAGAAAGATATCATTTTTATAGCCTTTAGGATAGCAGTATAAGTAGCTCTGCTAGCAAGTCCTAAAAATGATTTGTTCCTACTCTAGGTACATATTGTACAGTAGTAGATTGCAATAAGGAAAATCATTTAATCAACTGATGACATGTCCAAACCACAACACAATGAGCACTCATGCTCAATCCACAGAACCCAAATTACATCAGCTCAAGGACACATTCCCCAGAATATTTTGATTAACTTTATCTCTTAAGCATACGATAAAGTAGCATAGCCTTGACATTTGACTTATCTAAGAAATGATTCCATCTGAATGAATGACTGTTTGCCATTGTTATATCAGAGAAACCTTTATTTCTAGAAAAGCAAAATCCAGGAGCCATGAATTCCCCCTATCTGATAGTAATGAAAATATTTTAATAGAAAAATAAAATTGCATAGGTACACTCTTATAATCAGTAAGTATATTGAAAAGAAATCCCTAAACAACATGGCACAATCTAGCAGATAAAACAACAAACACATCACTTTTTTATAGCCACCCATTCCCTTTAATAATTTATGCCGTTAAATAATTTTTAAAACAACAACATAACTTTTGGACTTCTTCAAGAAGTTATCTTCTTCTGTATGACCAAAGACATTTGAATACAGTTAGAGATGGTTTTTACATAATATCATCATGGATCATCTGGATAAAAAGTCAGCCAATTGCAATATTACATTTCAACATTGTGTTTAATAATATACATTTTCAACATTTATACTTACTTTTCTTTCAGGTCAATGACTGCTCATTTAATAGCAAAATAATCAATGTACTGTGTTCTAATAACAAATAAGTCAATTGGACAATAAAGCACATTATGAGTTGCCACTGTACGTATGTGCATACATGGGCAACAGTAGCAAGTTTGTTAATGGTATATCCATTTGCAATCATTTGTTGGCTAGTCTAGACAAAATGACTATATTCATGTGTAATATGTATGCTTATTTTGGAATTACACACCCTTCAAGGAACCAAAGGAATTAAAAAAATACTTTCCCAAGATTAGTCAGGAGTTAACAAAATGATATTTCCACTTGCATGGTTTCTCATTTGAAGCTTGATCTTTTGAGTTGCATTTATTTAAGAATAAGATACATATTTATCAGAGCTGCCGTTTTATACAGTAAGTTAATAATACATTTCTACCAGAAGAGTTTCAGGGTGAATTAATATCATATTTAGATTATCTATGTAGAGATCTATATGTGTGTATGACTGTATATTCAAATACAGTAACAACTTGTCAAAATATACAATTTCACCTATAGGGAACACTGTTGAAAGCCTAGAAGTAAGCAGAAAAGTCCTCCTTTTGCCAAAACAGGGACTAGAAATTCTGTGCGCAGATACTCATTATTCATAGGCAAACCTCAAGGGTACTCACCCAGAGTCTATTTACTCTTAATTTATACACAATTCTGTTTGGTTCCCTGGTTTCAAAGCACAGAGCAGATCATTTTTTTGTTTGTTTGTTTTTGTTCAGTTGTTTTTCAGCTGTATCTGTCTCTTCATGACTCCATTTGAGGTTTTCTTGGCAAAGATACTAGAGTAGTTTGCCAATTATTTTTCTTATTCATTTTACAAATGAGGAAACTAAGGAAAACAAGGTTAAGTGACTTGCCTAGGGTCACAGAGCTATAAATGTATGAGGTTAGATAAGTCTTCCTGACTCCATGCCCCATACTCTGTCCACTGTGCCATCTAGCATATAGTCCTTATGGAAGATTAGAATGTACAAATTGAAGGAAAGTGAGCAGGTAGGAACAGTTAGGTGACACAGTGACTAAAGCATCAGCCCTGGAGTCAAGAGGACTTGAGTTCAAATTCAACCTTTGACACTTCACACACTTACTAGCTGTGTGCCCTTGGACAAGTCACAATCTCATGATGGAGAGGGATGTCTACATCCAGAGAAAGAACTAGAAAGAACTGAGTTTGTCCAGATTGAAGCAAATTACTTGATCTTTTTCTTTTTCTTATTTGGTTTTGTTTCCTCTTTGCCATTTTTCATTCCATCCAGTACAATCCATATTTGTAACCTGACTAATGTCTAATATGAAAGTCTTTGCAGATCCTATACTTGATTGTATGCCGTCATGGGCTGGGGGGAGGAATAGAAAATCTGGAACTCAAGGAATTGTGGAATTGAATCTTGTAAATTAAAAGTAAACAAACTAATAAAGACAAAAAAAACCTGTTCATTTTTATCATGTTTTTGTTATCATATGGAGACATCTCTTAAAATAATTCTTTGAATGTCTTTCTTTCTCCACGCCCTTCTCATCTATCTTCTTTTCTCCCAGATAAATATACCCATTTCCTTCAAGCCATCTTCCAGTTTCTGAGTTTATGATTCTCTTGAATATATTTGATTTTTCTCATGCAGAATTTTATTAAGTGAGAATAGTCATATGAGTTAGCAACCATTGGTACTTTTACCTTTATAGAGAAGCAATAGCATTATGTCTTTTACCTTCCTCTCCCCTTTGAGACCTCCCCTTTCTGGTGAAAGCCTTAAAGACCCAGGGCCTTGCCTATGTCATTGACCTCCTTTGTATTCTGTCCAAGAGAGGACCCAGCATGTATGTTTTCTTTTGTAATAAAATAAATTGCTACTCAAGTCTTTTGGAGATGTGACTATTGGTTAACACTACTCTTCATTCCAGTAACACCAACCTCCTGCCTGTTTCATGAAGATAACATTCTATCTTCCAGCTTTAGGAATTTTTTCTGGCTCTCTCTGATGCGTTGAATATTCATCCTTCACTGCCCCAAATGCTGACCTCATGGTCTTCCTTTAATTGTCAACTGAAATTGCATGTGCTACCAGAAGCCTTCCCTAACCCTTCTTAATTCCAGTGCTTTCCCTCTCTTATTTCCTATTTATCTGGTATATAGCTCATTTTGTATGTATTTGTTTGTGTGCAGTCTCCCATATTAGATTGTAAGCTTTCTTGACGGCAGAGACTGTCTTTGGCCTCTTTTTTAATGCCCTGTACTTAGCACGGTGCCTGGAATACAGTAGATTCTTAATAAATGCTTATTGATTGAATGGTATAGCATTTTTTTTTTGTCTTAAAGGAAGTAACAACCCTGTAAAATATCTTAGGGGAAATTTAGTCCAATTTAATTATGTTACAGATAAGGAAACAAGCCCTGAGAGGTTATTTCCCTAAAGTCACACCCAAAGGTATTGAACTTAACTTCTATCCATGTCCTCCATACCATCCACTATACCACATTCCCCCAAATTTTTCTTCGTTTCTCCATTTGTTATATCATTTATAATCTACCTGTCATGATTTCTTCATCTCTCCTTGTCTCCTTCCATGATGTAAGTTCCTTTCAGTCTCATTAAACAAATTCAGTCCTATTCTAAGTATCAATGTCACTTCTATTCAAATAAGATGGTTTGCAGGAAAAGAGAGGCCAGCTTTACCCAATAATCAATGTTGGACAAAATGATAAAATAATTTGATTGAAAATCACCCTAAACAAAATTATTATGCCATCTATGATGTGGTTTGACGAAAATCTTACATGTATAGGTGAAAATTATGTGGGGGTGGCTAGGTGGCACGGTTCAGAGCACCAGCCCTGGAGTCAGAAGGATCTGAGTTCAAATGTGGCCTCAGACACTTAACACAAAAACTAGTCTGTGACCTTGGGCAAGTCACTTAACCCCAACTGCCCTCCAAAAAGAAAAAAAAAATTATGTAGGAACAGAACAAGAATAATTCACAGCATTTTATTCTTCCTAAACTATGGACACAACCATAATTTACTTACAACCTATGCCTTATACTGTCATTCAAATTTCTACGAAGTTTTTTTTTTCTAAACTAATTTTCCAGATACATTTCTTATGCCTTTTATCAGAGATCCTTCCAATTCCTTCAAATGGATTCCACACCTACTCTTATTTTGGGGAGTCCTAGAAATTGGGAATCATCTGCCGTTTAAAAACCAGGTCTCTTAATTGTTATTCCTCAGCTTCAATACATAGCTGCTTTCAGGTGGATTAGCTTCATCAGTGATGGTTTCATAGGAATGTGTGACTTGAATGAAGGATGTGGAGAACATTAGAGACAGAGTATCAACATGAACAAAAGTTCTAAAGAGTGAGTGATCATGGTATGTGTAGGACAATTAAGAGATTACTGCAACTGGAGCAAAGGGTTCATGTTAAGGAGCACAGATGAATCAATAGGATATGTCAAGCTTGCAGAGAATCTTGGAAATCAAATAGAAGAGTTTAAACTTGCATAAGTAACAAGGTGCTTTTTTTCAGATTCTTACCTATGTGAATAACATGATAAAAATATTTGAAGAAGATTTGTCTTTAAGTGCTAGACAAGGCCTAGTAAAGGAGAAGATACCAGGTAGGAGGTGAGTATGCTAATCTAGTACCTCACTTCTGAAGTCCTAGAATATGTATCAGTGGAACTAGAAGAAAGATGAACCTGAGGGACTTTTAAAAGCATTTTCAATAGATACTGATCAAAGGTGGAAAGAGTGCAATGTCAAAATGAGTTTCAAGTTTTGTGCCTAGGCAACTAGGAAAATATTTCTACTAGGATTGAAAAATTGGGAAAAAGTATTAATTCAAGTAGCATTTGGTTTAAAACATTTTAACCTGAAGTTGATGGTGGACTAACCAATATCATTCTACAAACATCAAAGATTTATTGCATTCAAGGTACTATATTTAATTAAAAAAAAAAGATGAGACAAAATGTGGTCATTGCCTTTAATGAGTGTGTGATACTCACGTGAATAGCTATAAAACATAACAAAATGTGCTAAGAGCAATGGAGACATTCAAATAAAATATTTGAGGAAGTCCAAAAAGGAAATATCATTTCTAGTGGAGAAGAATAGGGAAGAAGTAGCAGCTAATTTGCATCTTAAAGAATGGGAAAGATTTCAATGGGCAGATTTGAGAAGTAGGTTATGCCAGGAAAGGTGGATGGTAGAAGCAAGGGCAATGAAATTGTAGAGGCTGAGATTTGTTTGAGGAATAAGGAGCAGAGTAGTTTTAACAAAATATACAATTCATAAAGGAAGGCCATGCGAGATGTGTCCAGAAAGTTAGTTTAGAAACAAATTGTATAAAGGTTTGAATGACAGGATAAGGAATTATTACTTTATTCAGTAGGGAAAAAAAGGAACTGAATTTTTTCAAGAAGTTGATAGACAAGAAGAAAACAATACCTTAAAAGGTTTACTTGGGAAGTTGCAAGAAAATGGTGCATTGAAGTGAGAAAAGACTGGCTGCTGAACTCATTTGCAGGGTAAGAGCTGAAGAAAACTTGGAACAAGGTGGATTCTAATAAGAATAGAAAGCGAGGGAAAACATTGAAATATATTTTATTAAGTAAAACTGGCAAGACTCAGCAACACTAATTCTGCCTCTTGTCACAAGTAAAAATTCTGAGAGGCAAAGTTTCCAGGTATTAATAATCAATTTACTAACTAGAATAGCCAATAATTAATAAACTGATGGTCAGCAGTTTCTCTCAATAACCAAAGACCCCAAGAGAGACTCTGAACCATCTTAGAGAACTAAGAACTGACAAGTGAAACTCAACTCGGATTAGTGGACATTTAATGAGGAGGTGGTCTAAGGACTCTCAGTACTTCTCAAAAACTTCATCATAAAGTGGGAGAAGTCAGTGGATACTGTGTCCTGGTCATAAGATATGAAACCCCTTCAGCAACCTGAGTAGTCCAATGAGGTTTTCCTTCCTTTGGTTTCTTCTCCATCTGCTAGGTAGCCCTTAACTCTAATGAAAGGGTACAAAGACATGAACTCTTTCTCTTAGGAAAGAAGAAACTCACACTAGATCTTATTTATGCCTTAGATAAAAATCAGGTTCCTGTTTGGGTGGGGCCCAGCCCAGATGCCTTGAGGAGATGCCTTGAGAAGAGCTGGAATGCTTATGACATTCTTTAGCTGGGAAGTAACTTGTCTCTGAACTAGTCTTTTGATAGAGAAGGAAATATTACACATTATTATTAATAATAAAATTTGCCATTTGTATTAAATTTAGTTAAGTGTAAAGGTATTTAAAATTAATTATTCTCACTCTTCAACTCCTAGGCAACTGAATGTTGTTGGAGTAAATCATGCAACTATGCTAACTTTATTTGCTATAACTTGATGTTACCTACACTTATCTGGTCCTCACTTAAACAGAGTAATCTTTTTGCTACTCTCTGATTGTATGGTAATATCCAGAACAGCTCAACCAAATCTTCCCTTTTTTCCTCATACCACCCAAATCAATCACTCCCTTATATTTTCCAGCATTAAAGCTCCCTTTAAATTTTACTGAGAAAATAAAGGCCATGCACCAAGATTTTGCAAAAATTCTTGAAAGTATCCCCACACTTTTCTTTCCTATATTTCAGTTTAACAAGGAAAGGTAACACTTTTCTTCAACAAGGCCAAGGCCAACTCTTCTAGTTGTCCCAATACCTTTCCCCACCATCTCTTCAGGAAGATTCTACCACAATAATGATCATGTATGCACACACGTATATGTACACATATATATACATATATGTGCATGTGTGTAGCCCAGTTTCTATGTACTATTTATATGCCATTGATTAATCATGCCAAGTTCACATAAAATTTCAGAATTCCCTTCAGATGAATCCTAAACTCAAATACTGCTGAGTTGTGTCTTAAAAACCACTTCTGACTTCTTGAGGTATTGCTAGTGGTCCAGCAGAAAAACCTGACTTGAATTCATTCCTTTCCTTTACTCAAAGTCTCTCCAAGGTACTTTTATTAAATGTCATCACAACTTCCCCAAAAGCAGGTTCACTTGCTTCTTCCATGTGGAAAATTGAATCAGTGGAATTTTGTCCATGTTACTTGAACCTGGGTTTATTTATGGATTATTATAAATTGAGGTCCTGCCATTTAAAAAAAATGATGAGATCCAATATTCCATGCCTTTGATATCTTTTAGAATATGATTCCATGTCTTTGAGCATCAGTCCTTCAAAACTTAGAAAATTGTCTTGTACCACAATGGTACCAAACTCAAAAACAGGGAACATTAAACTATAAACAAGGGTCGTTGTGGGTCACACATTGACTGAGAAAACCACATATTAACATTGTCTACATTCTGTTGTATTTTTACTTATTTTGTTATACATTTACTAATTACATTTTAATCTGGTTCAGGTTTCACTTGGAAGTGTTGTGGGCCACAGTGCACTAGAAAATGAGTTTGACACTTCTTTTGCACTTCATGGATCTCCACTGTCAGTCAGTTAACTCAATAAACATTTACTCAGTGCCTACTATGTACCAGATTCTGTGCTAAGTGCTGGGGATACTAATATGAAAAAGACAGGCCCTGTCCTCAAGAAGTTTACAATCTAATAAGGGAAGACAACACCCCCAAAGAAGCTGAAAAGTAGGAGTTAAGGGATGAGGAAGAAGCTAACCAGCATGGGGGCATGGTGGAGTTCACTTCAGGGATTGTAAACTGTTAGAAAATGAAGAGTTGGTTGGTCTGGAAACCCTTTTTAAATGGAAGCTTTGGAAGAAATTCTTTGCTCCACCCTTCAACCCTCTGACACAAGGACAGAAGATGCTGGAAGTAATCATCAGAAGTACCAGAGTGGATGAAGTCTCATTGGATGATGGGTTTCCTGATGGTGAGTTCCTTTGGAGCTATGGTAGAATCCAGTCAAAGGAGAAGCAGCTGCTTCAAGTTTGGTGCTTTTTTGTTTTTTGCTTTTCGGGTTTTTTTTGTTGTTGTTTTTTTTTTTTTTTTGAGGGGGGAGGTTGTTTTGTTTTGTTTTGTTTTGGTATCTCTTTCTCTCATAGTTTGATATTCCATTTCCATTTCTTCAAGAATTGTGATCTGTGATTTGAGAGGCCAAATTCCATGGCTCCAATGACCTTGATGGCAAAAATAGCGCTGCTATGTTTTCATGAAAATTTATATTCTTCATTCTTTTCTGTCTTCCTTCTGATTTTATTCTTATGTGTTCCGAGGATATTGATTAGTTGGATCTCTTTCCAAGATTTAAAAAAATTAATAAATAAAATACAATTAAATAAATAAATGATTTATTTTTTTCTTATGCTTGCTCTCATTTTTTTTCCTCTGAGACAACAGAGCTTGCAAATAACTATTCAAGGAATTGTGGAACTGAATCTTGTAAACTAAAAGTAAATAAAAAATTAATAAAGACCAAAAAGAAAGAAAAAAAGAAAGAAAGAAAGAAAGAAAGAAAGAAAGAAAGAAAGAAAGAAAGAAAGAAAGAAACTCTACAAATGGGATCTATCCAAAGCAAAAAAAAAAAAAATTAAAAAGTGAGTTTATATGCTTGCCCAATGTTTCCTAAGCCAGCTTATGCATTCTCTGAGTCAATTTGTTATGACAATTTATTAGCAAATTAAATTTCTTCATTAAATTTTTATAAAAGTTGTTGATATACTTACTAAAATTTCTAAAATTAAATATAAGAAATGATTATTTTCTTTGCCTGCATACTCATCTGTGAAATGAAAATAAATGCTTTGATTTGTACACTTATTTTAGGAAATGGTGATTTGCAAGAATGGTTGTAAAACATTTATCAATATGGTTATTAAATTGAAAAGATGACTGATCTGATTTTGAAAACTAGCTCTGTCATTTGTTACCTGTGTAAATTGAATAAACTCTTTACCTACTCTGGATTTTAGTTTTCTAGTCTATAAAATGACTGAGTTTGACTAGATGATGTCAAAGACCTCTTTCCACTCTTAAATTTGTGATACAATTAGGCAACAACACAAATATTCATTGTGAGTTGACATCATCTGCTTAATTTCAGAGTTGTCAAGCAAATATTGGTAATGCTTTTGCTGAAAAATTGTCTTATATAAGCAATCATACATGGAAACATGGGAACATTTTGCTCTGTGAGGTGAAAAGATAAATCTTTTTCTAAAGTCATGTGATTGTGTGAAAGGCTTTAAAATACAAAAATAATGTCTTTCTTATGCTTATTGTAATCTGGCAAAGTACACAATTTTAAGGAGAGAATCACCCAAGTTAATATGACATTCTTTGTTGTAAAAATAAAAAATTAGCAGTGATCTTCATTTTTTTCTTTTCCTCTCCTAACTTTCTACATTTCTCTTCCAGGTCTCAGCAATCTTCTTACCTTGGAAGATGCCATTACCCATGTAGTCTTTACAACTCTGACCTCACAGGATCCTTTTCTTATTGATAAGCTAAACCCAGAAAATCTATTTTGAGGAGACACCCAAACAAGACATGTTCACTTCACTTCCTGTTCCAGGTCCCCTACTGATGTTCCAAGGTCCTTTACCACCATGAGGATGCCTTCTCTATTAACTCCCAGTTTTTCAACTTCCTTTTATCTGTTGTATCCTTCTTTCTTTTCACTTGTTTTTATATTTCCAGAGTTTATCATAGTAATCACTTAGCATTAAATAAATTTTCTATGTCTATCTATCTATCTATTTTTAGAATTCAATGTTCTACAAATAATTATAGTCAGTCATACGTTTGCAAAGTAATCCTTTTTTCAACAAACTTTACTTCCAACTGTTAGAGTCATTAGCTGGTGCAAACCTTGAAAAGCTTCCAGGTATCTCTCAAAGAGTAATTTAAAATAAAGCTTAAATTCATTGCTTCAAGTCAGTGTCAAATACAATGCAGATGTCAGCTGCAATATTTTTATAGTTATATCAGTTCATTCTCTTGCTAACTCTTACTATTATAACACAACATGAAAGAAATTTAAGGTCCATTAAAAGCATCTAATGGGATGATTATATAAAAGTAATCATACCATAACAAAAAGAGATGCTATTATTCATTGGAACACAACATGGTCTGTTATTAAATTGTGTGTGATGGCAAACTAACTCCCATCCACAGCTGGGTACTGTATATTCTTTCATTAGGACTAGTTTTATGCTGAAGTTAAAGGTTAATGCCACTATTACTGCCTTTCTCATCTGAGTTTATTGAGTGACATGGATATAAAATTTGGTGAAACCTGGTTGAATGGCAAGATTCCAGTCATATTAAACTAGAAAAAAAAAATATATATATATATTAAAAGCACATGCCCACAATCCATTACAATGACATTACATCTCACTTTGTGCCTTTACACTCATTATTGCTATGAACTACCACTTGTCATAATTTATTGAACAGATAAAGCACATCTCAGATTGACTCTTCATGCCTACAGTAAAGAATGTTGATGCAGCTTCCAATATAACACAAAAATAGTCAAAGAGATCATAAGGATCACAAAAAATATAGATCTAGAACTGGAAGTGACTGGAGTAAATATAATCTAACTGCCTCCTTTTGCAGATGAGAAACTGAGGTTCAGGGAGGTTAAAATCACAAAAGTAGTATGTCAGAGGCAGTATTTTAACCTAGGTCCTCTGACTCCAGATAATGCTTTTTCCACTAGAAGGGGAAAAAAAGGAAGATTCTATTTACCTTTCCCTATTGGCATATTACTGTACTATACCAGCAAACTGCTGTTCCATACTACCTGTACCAGCAAACTGATAATCATATCAATTTTGTTAATCTCATAGGACATATTGGTTTTGCAATGAAATATACACTTATAAGTTGTGAATCAGGGCTATTTTGAGCAAGGGTACTCAGCAGAAATATGTGACACTAGCCCATCTTCTTCCTTGGCCCCAAGAAGCATGTAAAACACTGGTATACACTGAGATAAGGAGTCTTTTTTTAGATAAAAGCTAGTGGTCTTCTACAATGTGATAGAATTGCAGGCTGGATGTCAGGCATATTTAGTATTATAATTCTTGAAGATGTTACAGGTTTACTAATGGAATAGCCCTTCTTGAAAGTCCCCTGGTTCTGCAAATTCTTTTCCAGCCTTCACATGGTTGTTGAAAGGATGGTGGTACAAAGTGGGGCAGGGTTGGTGATGTGGGAGAGGTGAAGAGGATAGCAGCATTTGTGCATTATTTCTAGTAGAAATTAATCAAGTAGAATCAATAGAAGTCATAGTTATATACATGTCAAGATTTATCATTGAACGATAACTCAATACTAATCAAGATTTTAGTGACATGTAAATATTGCAGAGGTCTCCAATGGTAGTCTCAAATAAGGGCATACTTCAAGAAGTAATGATACAAACATGATAGGGCATAAAGCAGACACAGTGAAGGAAAAACATTAAATCTAACATTTCCTGCATGAAGTGAACATTTTATCTGGACCACAATTGAATACAAATCTAAAAAAGAAGTAATTCCAATACTGAATTACTTATGAATAAAAGGTTAGATGTTTAAATATAGCATTTTAATTGTTTAAATTATTTATTTAATGCTTTAATTAGTAGCAAACCTAATATATTGTTCAGTCCTAGTTGATTTCTAATATCCTTGAATCCTAAAGAATGGCATTAACACTGGTATCAAATGCTCTATGTGGATTTTCAGGGCAATAGGTGGCAGGGGAGGTAGCTCCCTCCACAACTCAAGTAGGATTGAATTATAGGGGATAGAATTTTTACATGTGTTTTTATTATAATTAAAAACAATTTCATATACCTTTCAACATCAGAACATAAATTAAACTGTCTGGCTTGGGATCAACCATTAACCCCAGTTTTTGATTCATAATTAAGAATATTTAAGTCTAGAAGGTGAGGAGCAGATCTGCACCTCCACACATTGTCCTTGCCCCACAAATTCTTAGAGAAGGGAAGAATAGAGCAGCTGACTAAAGGAAAACCATGCTTCTGTAGTGGTTAGGAGAGGGTTTGGAAAAAAAAAAAAGTTGATTGCTTCTACTTTCCAAGGGTCAGAGATATCAAGGAGGGGACAGAAACCCCTTCAAACAGCACCAATACAAATTTATATTTCGTAAAATATCCCTTACCAATAACCGAGACTAATTTATTCTTGTTGCTGAGAATAGTATCAACAGCCACTTGATATTTTATTGATTGACTTTAGAAAGAGAAAGAAGCTATGATAATTTAGTTCCTTAGTACTGGTGGAGGTGGGATGGAGGAGGGAGAGAGATAAGTGTATTTTTAACTACTCTTCAATTGTCTATCTTAACAACTGAAAAGTTAATATGAAAGAGAAGAGAATTCCTAAGTAAGTTTCATTTATGGTAGTTTGGTAGGTGTGGAAGATTAAGAAGTAGGATAATTTTTATATCTGGAGGCATGTTTCTGGAGAAAATCAATTAACTGGAAGGAGAAGTTTCTTAATTCAGTAACAAATTACATTGTAGGCAGCTAGTCGGTACAGTGCATAGAGCACCTGGCCTGAAGTCAGGAAGATTCATCTTTTTGAGTTCAAATAAGGCCTCAGCCACTTGCTAGCTGGGCAAGTCATTTACCTCTTTTCGCCTCAGTTTCCTCATATGAAAATGAGCTGGAGGAGGAAATGTGAAACCACTCCAGGATCTTTGCCAAGAAAATTCCAAATAGGGTCACAAAGAGTTGGACATGCCTGAAAAACAGAACAACAACAACAAATTATACTAGGCTTCTTTCGATGCACTCATATGGGGAATGCATAAAGGAAGTAATAAGTTTAAAAAATTAGGAAAAGGCTAAACTAATGCTACATCGTAGTAGAAGTGTTTCACAACTAAGGTAATTATACTCCCCTGTATGGAGAAAGATACAAAGACTGTATTGTGAGCAAAAACATTACAGCACTTTACACTGCATATCCTTGATAGATTTCTTTGTTTCTTTAGGAGATTTTTCAATTATTCTACACTGATTGTGTGATTTTGCTCAAGTTACGATATTTAATTTCTTCTTGAATGCCAATATAATAACTTTCCAGCCTCTAGAAAGGAAATATGATGCTGTACTCCTTGTTAAAACCCAGAAATCTTTTATATTACTGAAGATTAATTTTCTTGGTTGCCTCAAATGCTGTCAAAAGATTTTATTATATCATCTTTTTAAACATAGCTCAGTAAAATACACATTTCTACAATCAAGATAAAGATGTTATTTTATTGTAAAAGCTTTTCTAATGATTTAGTATCAGTGGCAGGAATCTCTGGGAGGTTTGAGGGATGCTCAGCAAGAAGACATTTTACCAGGGTTATAAGAAATATCTATTGTCTTGTGCACACTTTTGGAATTCACACTGAAATGTATCTTTACATTTATATTTACATACATGATAGGGCATAATCCCTATCTCCTCTACCCACTGTCACATTTTCAAATGGACTATTTGCCAGAATCAAAGAGATCACCTGAGCATAATTTGAAAGACTCCATATTTTCTGCTAGAATAGAAAATCTCCAAAACACTTGTTTCCTAATGGTAAGACATACCTTCCCACCCGCATTTCTCCAGATCATTAAACAGGGGAGTCAAAACTATGCTGAAGTACTATTTCTAAAATGCAAGAAATTGAATTGTGATTGGTTTATACTGTGTATTCATGGTAATTTTGAAATGATTATACAATGACTAAGACATTTTTTTTCACTCTAAGTATGTTTTTTTAAATGTATTTACCTTGGAATACAATTGAAAATAAGTACTACAGTTTTATGTTGAACAAGCACTTAGACTTTTATATTTCTGTGTGTACTCTAAGGAAACAGAATAATCACTTAATTAAAAAGGTGTAGATATTATTGCCACATAAAATAAAACGAGATCCTTATGTGTGACTAGATGACTCAAAAAGGGAAAACCTCAAATTAGTCTGAAGTACATTAATAGGAACCATTTAACCACACAACTTGCATTCATTTTCTGAGGATTAATCCTGAATACAAGAGGCTTGGTTTCTCAGGCATAGAAGCTGTGCCCACAAATAACTCAATTGACCTTTTTAAGACTTGCTTCTGAAATGAGAAACTGAAGAATTGAAGCCTCCAGTGAAATGATGTTAATTGTAGTTATTAATGGATAAATGAAGAAGAAAAAACAATCTCATTGCTGAATATATAGCAAATGTGCAAGAATATTTATAAAATTGGCTGCCGAGCTCAGGCTCCAATATAGTTCCTCATAACTTCTCCTCCATAAAATTTCCAGTTTCACAGTGTATGCAAAACTGAAATACATTTTCAAGGCATTAAAATGTCGACATACAGTTAATTTACTTCCTTGTTAAGTCTTAAAATATATGAAATACAGGATTTGCAAAATGAGCAGCTTTGAGAGAACATTTACAGAGTAACAGTTCCAAGCTGAGTTCACCATAAAACATTATATTTTGGTGGTTCACTGTTAAATATTGATATTTTAAATGAGAATGTTAATATAATGCCATGGGGGGAAAATGGAGAAATGGGGGAAAATTACTGGAAAATTTTCCCAAAAATATAGCAAAAGCATGCCCTGTATAACCTAAAAATGTCAAGGCAGAATGTTACAATTCACATTTCTGCCTTAGTCTGGGCTTGAGGAATCAGATACTGAAGGGAGTAATTATGCTTATTTGGAGCAAAAATTTTCTACAAAGATATGAGCAAACCAAAGGGCAGTTTAAAAGGCGGGGGGGAGCAGCATACTCATTAATGGGCAACTGAAAGCATATCCTTTCGTTTCCACAGGACCAAGCTAAGTGCAATAATATCTTTGCCTTGAAGAATTTTATTCAAGCATAATGGAAAATAGCTTCCTTCTCATGCAGCTAAGATGCCATATATGGTTATAGAGTATAAATGGTTCATCTTCTTCCTTTTCCTATTCCTCTCAGACAAAGCATCTGCACCAGAATCTCTGCTCTCCCAAGAGAAATTATCTTCCTATCAATCCATATTCTTCTAATCTAAACTACCTTCAAAAAACTGCTTATAACTAATGAATCCTTCACCAATTTCCTCTGACAGATCATCCTATTCTTTCAGCATATATGTTCACAGTTTAGATTAAGAAGTTTTCTTGGGGTGGCTAGGTGGTGCAGTGAGTAGAGCGTTGGCCCTGGAGTCAGAAGGACCTGAGTTCGGATCTGGCCTCAGACACTTAACACGCACAAACAAAAACCTAGCCATGTAACCTTGGGCAAGTTATGTAACCCCGATTGCCCTCCAAAAAACAACAAAAAAAGTTTTCTTCTTCACATATTTCTAGCTAAGTGTTGTTTTATAAGAATCACTGAGGAGAGCATTGGTTTTGAGAAGTTGAGAAATAATATTGAGAAATAATATCTCTGCTTCTCATTGGTTATATGACAATATCTAGACAAACAGACAGAGACAGAACACTTACTAAGTATTTTCTATATGCCAGATACTGTCTGGTTTAATAACATACCCTCTCACCTGTATACAATTAAGGATTGAGGCTAACAACCCCCCAGGAAAAGCAGAGAGGGAGGTGTCTGGAGTTTAGCAGGGACAGAGGGTAAGAGCACTGGACATCAACAGCGTATATCTATATCTATCCACGCATATACATGTGTATTAATTGATATCACCTGGTTGATTATTAACAGGAATGTAGCACCCACGCATTATTCACAGGACAAGATGTGACTATGAAGTTGCTTGCATAATTCTGAACTGTAAAATATAACAGACTCTCCATATAGAAGACAGAAAAAAACATTTATTCAGACACTAGGAAGCCAAACCCCCACACCAGGAAACCAAATTCATCATAGCAACAAAGAAGTTAATTCAGCAAAACACTGTAGGGAGCCACAACATCCTTTAGCCTTCCCACAAACAAACACTCACAAGCCTGTCTGCTTGGGTGTGTCCTCTCTTCCCTCTAGCTCTAACTGCTCTGACTCCCAGCTTCCTGTGGGCTCTGCTCCACTCTTCAGCAAACTCTTCCCACCACAGGCTTCATGTGATACATTTGGCCTATTAGTGGGCAGGGAAGATCTTTCAAGCAGGGAAAATCTTCAAATCCCCATTACTATTACAAAGGACTACATAGGTGGAACTTGCAAGAAATAGTGCAAGAAATTCTATCAGTGTTCATCCACACTCTAAGTGAGAGTCGTTATTGTACCGACTTTAGAATGTGAGTAACTAATTGAGGAACTAAGTTCAGAGATCATACACACACAGAGAAACACACATACATGCATGCATATGTGTGCATATATGTGCATGTGTGTATGTGTGTGCATGTGTGTGTGTGTGTGTGTGTGTGTGTGTGTACACACTCTTTTATTTAAGCAGCCTAAATATTTCAAGTGAAATTGTTCAGGAGAGAGTTTTTGATAACCCAAAGATAGCCTCATATCCATATCTTTTACTTCTAGAAGCATTTGCTATAATGCTATATCTTTCATATAAGCTAATATACATCCAGTAAGGGATATATAGGCAAAGTGATTTAGGATTCAACAAATTCCCTGAAATATTTATTTTTTAAAAATATGTCCAAAACCAATAAGCAAGGAGCTGATGGAGAGAGACAAGTAATACAAAGAGTATATGATCTAATTGGAAAGATCAGACATGACTATAAACGACTATCATTAAAAAAAAAAAAAAACGTTCATGGGGGCAGAGTCAAGATGGCGGAGTAGAAACAGGAATTCCATGGGGCTCCAGCTCCCACCTCCTCCAATTCATGGAAAAGGTGACTCTGAGCAAACTTTGGCGCTATTGAACCCACAAAATGACACAGAGAAGCTAACCTCCCATTGAGGACAGCCTGGCAGGCCAGCAGAAAGCAGCCAGCACATAGCTCTGGGAGCCAACTCTAGGACCGCTGGTGCCAGAAGTTTTAGCCCCAGGGCAGCCTGAATAGTCACCAGCTAGAGGAACTTCAGATCACCAACAGCTGTGGTGGTTTCCAGAATTATCAACCCATAGATGCTAAGGACAAAGTGAGAAGTGAGTGCAGAGTGGACTTTGGGATCAAGTAGTTGGGAGTGAAGTCAGCCTTTGCCCCCAAGGGTAATCACTCTTCCTTTAACCTGCTTGGATATGGATTGCAGTCTAGGATGGAGGTCCTGGGGTATGTGACCAGCATGCCAGAGCATGGGGAGGCTTCAGAGAGAGCACCCAAATAATAACTTTGGCAGCTGAGAAAACCCCAGAGTTTGTTACCAACCTCCCCTGTCTGGTGGCAGAATCCTACTGTGGCAAAGAGCCCAAAAGTAAAGTAATTGACTGGGAAAATAAGCAGGCAAAAGAAGCAAAGCAAAAAGAGCAACTTTACACTCCTATTTTGGGGACAAAAAGGATCAAAGCATGTAATAGGAGGAAGAGAGTGAAGTCAGAACACCTGTACCAAAAGCTTCCAAGGAAAATACAAGCTGGTTAGAGGCCACAGAGGAGCTTAAAGAGGATTTTGAAAACCAAATAAGAGAAGTGGAGGAAAAATTGGAAAGAGAAATGAGAATGATGCAAGAAAATTATGAAATGAGAGTTAACAACTGGACGGAAGGAAATAACACCTTAAAAATAGACTCAAATGGCAAAAGAGGCTCAAAAAGGCAATGAGGAGAAGAATGCATTAAAAAGCTGGATTTTGCCGGATGGAAAAAGAATCTCAAAAGCTCACTGAGGAGAATCATTCGTTCAGAATTAGATTGGAGCAAATGGAAGCTAGTTACTTTATGAGAAATCAAGACACTATTGAACAGATCCAAACAAATGAAAAAAAAAATAGAAAGCAATGTGAAATATCTCATTCGGAAAACCACTGACCTGGAAAATAGATCCAGGAGAGTTCATTTAAAAATTATTGTACTACCAGAAAGCCATGATCAAAAAAAGAACCTAGAAATCCTCCTTCAAGAAATTCTCAAGGAAAATTGCCCTGATATTTTAGAACCAGAGAGAGAAATAGAGGTTGAAAGAATCCACAGATCACCTCTTGAAAAAGATCCCCAAAAGAAAACTCCTAGGAATATCATAGCCAGGTTCTGGAATTCCCGGATCAAGGAGAAAATATTACGAGCAGCCAGGAAGAAACAATTTGAATATTGTGGAAACACAATCAGGATATCACAGGATCTGGAAGCTTCTACCCTGAGGGATTGAAGGGCTAGGATTATGATATTCCAGAGGCCAAAGTAGCTGGGATTAAAACAAGAATCACCTACTCAGCAAAACTGAGGATCATGTTTCAGAGTGAAATATGGACTTTCAAGCATTCTTGATGAAAAAACCAGAGATGAATAGAAAATTTGACATTCAGATACAAGAAGCAAGAAAAGCATGAGAAGGTAAACAGGGAAAAGAAATCAAAAAGAACTTATCAAAGTTGAACTATTTATATTCCTACATGGAAAATGATAATTGTAACTTATGAAACTTTTCTCAGTATGAGAATAGTGGAAAGGAATAGAAATGTATGTTTTTATATATTATATGTATGTATACATACATACATATATCTGTCTATATAGGAGGGTATATGGGTGTATGAATACATATGTGAATGTGTGTACATATGTGTAGAGGTATACATAGATGGATGGCACAGGACCAGTTGAATAGGAAGGGATGATACTTAAAAGGTGAAATTAAAAGGTGAGAGGAATATAATGAGAGGAGATGGGGAGAGGCTGAATGGGGTAATCTATATCATATAGAAGAGGCAAGGGAAAATGGTTACAATGGAGGGGAAGAACAGGAAGGCAAAAGGTAAATTGATCAACCTTATTCTCACTGAATTTGGCATAGGGAGGGAATGACATACACACTAAATAGGGTACCTCGACCTACAGGAGAGTAGGAGGGAAGAGGATGAGAGGAGGGATGATGGGAGGGGGAGGGAATTTGGAAGCACCCACTTTTGAAAATGGATAGGATCAAAGTAGAGAATAGAACAAGTGGAAGGTGGGATAGGAGGGAAAGAAATATAGTTAGTCTTTTACAATATATCCACTACGGAAATGTTTTGCATTGCTACACATGTACAACCTACACTGAATTGCTTATCTTACAGTAAGGTTGGGTGACAAGGGAGGAAGGGAATAAATCTGGAATTCAAAGTTTTAAAATCAAATGTTTAAATATATATACTTATAAAATAGTATCATCAGGTTGAAAAAAATGTTCATAAGAGAAAGATAATGAACAGTGTTGGATAATTTTAAAGGAGGAAAGGGGTAGGAAATGTAATGACATTTTAAATAAGTCTTTGAAAGATAAATAGAGTTAATGTAAGAGTTTTTGTTGTCCATTTAGTCCATTTTTGTCCATTGTGGAAAACATCATTTAAGGAATATGGAACATGAATTAAGGGAAATAAGAGGTGAGAGATATTTTGAGTGCGCATGTGTGTGTGTATGTGTGTGTATTATAAATATATATGTATTTGCATATGTATATACACAAATACCTGTAGCTGAGTATTTTTGTGTATATAAATATAAGGTAAACTACATTCTTTCTTCTCTTGTGTGTATGTGATTGTATAATGGATGAACTATATATAATCTCTCATACATGTACACATACACACCTATTCGTATATTTGAATGAACTCTGATATATACCTATATACGAATAATAAAGTACCTATACATGCACATATATACACACAACAATATGCATACACATACACACAAGTGTGTATGGATGTATGGATGTATGTATTGGGTTTGTACATAATAGGTATTCCATAAATAATTCAGATAATTTTTTGAATCCTAAAATCTACAATGTATTCAAATTCCTGGATGTCTCTTTCTGTATTTTAGCACATATAAAAGGCATGACTTTGTAGTAATAAAAGATTTTACTGACTAATGGAGGCTATACCTGTGAAGCTTCCAGAGATATTCACTGCTCATTTCCATTCCTCAGAATAGACTCAAATAATCTCTTTCTATTTCTAATCTGATACTTTGGAGGACCAGTTTTTCTCTATGAGATACTCAGGGGATGGCACTGTGTGATGAGGAAGATTCTTCTGATTGTCTTCAGAGTCAAAAGAGTTGGTGAAACAAGAGCTGTAGAAATAAGAATTAAGTCAGAATACAAAAGGTATGATCTGACCATCTTTCAAACCGCAGAGTTTGAGGAAATTAACATAGCATCAAAGCTATATTCACAGCACCAACAGTTGACTATGAATATGCCAGCATAATTCTATATACAAAAATATAAGAGACTCTCCATATAGAAGACAGAAGCAAAATATTTATTCTGACACTAGAAAGCCAGATCCCCAAACCAGAAAACCAAAATCATTGTAGCAACAGAGAAATCTATACATGATAAAACTGCAGGGAGCAACACCATCCTAAATCCATCCATAAACACTCACAAGCCTAGCTGTCTGCTTGCCTGTGTCCTCTCTCCTCCCTTCTGTTCTAACTGCTCTGACTCCCAGCTTCCTGTAGGCATTGTTCCACCCTTCCTGCTCCACCACTTCAGCAAACTCCTCCCACCACAGGCTCCATGTGATTACGTTCAGTCTATTAAGGTGCCATAAAAATTCATCCTTCTTGGCTAAGCATTTGTATCAAAAGGATCTAAAAATTAATCTGTCATTACTATATAAGCCAGTAAAAATACAAAAAAAAAATGCAAGAGAAAGCAAAATAGACATCAAAATATGAAAAAGTGAGCACTCCTCACATTTTCCTACAAAACTGAAGAGCCAAGAAGTAAATTATTATATTATGCACTTTTGCTTATCTTATTCACAAAATCTGAAAACATCAAACAGTAACATATATGATTTTTAAAGCAAGGACATTATTTTAAATATTTTATGGGATGTCATGCCTGCATACTGCCATTTTTACATTTTAGTTAACTAAATAAAAGGTACGTGATGATGTTACTTATATGGTCCACATTTCATTTTTTTTCATAAAGGAAATACACCTCATATTTGTTAAATACATACATATATCTGTATGTGTATGTGTGTGTCTATACACACACACACAGAAAGATTACTTTAGTATCTCATGAATTACCATACAAAAATTAGTAAATGCTTAGAAAACAGGTATGTTCAATTTTCCATTGAATCAAATCCTTTGGAGGAATATCTTTTCAGGCATGAAAAGCTTTATAGATCCGGATTAAGTTTATAAAAACAAATACCCAGAAACAGGAATACCATTAAGAGGATATTCAGTTTGCTAAATAAATTGGATTTTCACATGTGTTTTACTTTATTCATCTCTATGTCTATTTAGAGAAAAATTCACTGTTTCTTTTTCTCCCATCAAAATTATCGCACTTAATGTTTAGTGATAAATTAAGAAATTTTTATTTAATCTGAACTAATGTATCCATGCCTGTTACTTAGTATTCACTGGCATAAGAGTTCTATTTTTAGAACCAAAAATAGATAATAACCTTTGAGACTTTTCTCTTGAGACATATAATAAATATGTCCCAGGTGGAGGAAAAGGAGAGTTGAATAATAATTAAATCTAAATTACATGCAGGTTTACACTTGATAGCTGGACTTGATTCTTAATTCAATGGGTTTACTCTTGGCCCACACATAGCATTTGCTCAACTATTTGACAGCTTATTTCTTTTGCTAAGATAAAGTTACATTTATTTTACAAGGTCAAATTTCTAGGGAACCATACGGATCAAATTGGTTTGGCATCAAGCTCAAGAAACTAGCATGCTGTGTTAAACTGAATTACTAAAATTCATACAATACTTGTAATGTAGTGAATACCCTTTACACTGCAGTAGTAAAAGCAGATCATAGTCGTTAAGGCTTTGAGGTCAATAACTCTTAACAAGAAGTGAGAGAAAAAAAAATTTCCACTGAATATTACAGAATGCAATTTATTTTCTTTAAGTCAAGTTTCATTGTTTGCCCATAAAACAATAAAGTATTCTTCTTTTGTATCCATATATGATCTTTCCCCTCTTGTCCTGTGTTTGTCATTTCTTTTCATTTGTATATTTATTTTTTTCATCCCACTACTATTAAATTATCACCATAAGAGAGATCTTATATGAGTATACATATATGAATGGGAGAATGTATGTATGCATGTATATATGTGTATGTTATTTATGCAAAAATATGTATATTTCAATGTATTCAATTATCTTCAAGTTTCTTCTTATTATGTAGAAGCCTTTTAAACAGAATTACAGAGTTTCTGAAGATGTAAAGTAGTAGAAGGAATGAGAATCAGTAGACCTGAATTGAGACAGATCTTTGGTACTGAATGACTGTGTCGTCTTGGACAATTGACTACATCTCTCCAGATGTTAGGTGTTTCATTAATAAAATGATAAAATCTGCTAAGATATTTTATAAAGGACATTTCAGAATTAACATTTCATAAAGTAAATAAGGTTTATTTCTTTTTGGCATATTGGCTGGCTGCTTGTCGCAGTAGCTGAGGAAACCTTTGTGGGGAAAATTACATTTATATAGCACCTTAAGCTTTTCAAATACTTTTCCTCACAACAAACTAGTAGAGGGAGTTATACAAATAATATTTGTCCCATTTTATGGATAAAAGAAAAAAATATTGAAGCTAAGTGACTTGTTCATGATTACATATCTTATAAGTATCTGAAAGATCCTTGAACCAGCAAAATGACATAAAACAAAAAAGAAGAAAATAATTTTAAAAGTGTCTTTCTACAAATATATAAACATAATATAAAAAATAAAATTGAAGCCTCTAGATATAAAAGGAAAGCTCTACATCAATGATAAAACTTAGGTAACAAAATCAAAGATAAGAAATTTGGAAGAATATATGAGAGTTCTACAATCCAAAAACACTAGGAAAATAATAGACAGATAATGTAAGTATGATAGACTTTCTAAAGAAGCATGATAAAACAAAAGTTAGCAAGAAGTGTTTATTAAGCAGCTAATATGTGTCAAGCACTATGTCAAAAGGTCAAAATATCAAGTCAGTAAACACAAATACAAATAAAAATGACCACAGGATGCCAACAAAATAAAAGCTAACTGCCTAAGTAACAGAATGGTCAACCTTCTGAACTTCTATATTTAACAACTCATATTTTCTTACTCCTGGGAACACCTTATACATACCAAGAAAAAAAAATAGCCTGAATCATTGAGCTGTTGACCTCATTTTCAATAAATGAAAGGGGGAAAAAGAAAGAACATAATAGCAATTGGTTTGCACCCATACAAAAAGGTTCATGTCCTGCAAACTTGAGCTTCATAATCAGTATTAAAATATGCACTTGATACAAAAGAGAGGGTTTGGAATCATCCTTCCTTAAGATGTCAGAGATGATCATGGCATTTGAAATAAATATCCATTAAACAAAAGAAAAGTAATGAATAAGTCTTGAGTGGCATTGGATTCCTGAACTAGTTTAGAATGAACAATGAGGGATAATAGTGCTAATTTTAACTTGTCTGAGTATTATCAAAAGATATAGAAATCAAACTTACATTATATGAAAGCAGACTGAACAGCAGTTTTCATCAATGAAGGAATCTCTGCGCCTCTCACTGGCCCATATAGTGAGACCTATTCCAGGTCCCAATAACAGTATATTGCACAAAGAGAAGTTGTGTAGCAAATACATGCGGGCACACACACATACACACACACGCATGGACACACATTATGATAAAAATGATTATCTGATGGTTTCAATTCAGATATGTGGGGTCTAAACTGAGAGTGGGAATTAAGAGAAATTGCATATGCTCAATAAAATAGATAAAAAACAATGTTCTGCATTCATTAATCCTCTTCACTGAACATACGTGTATATATAGAGAAAATAACATGCATATCCAAACATAAAACACACATATGCAATAACACATATAAATATAAATACATGCACACGTGCAGACATATGCATACATGAATTTTAATGAGACATTATAATGGATTAAGAAATGAAAGACATTACAAATTCAGAAGAGGATATAAAGATTTTTATGAGCTGATGCAGGATAAAATACATAGAATAAAAGGAAAACATACAATGAAAACAACAAGGGCGGTCAAACCGCATGGTTGAAAAATAAATAAAGACCCAGAAAAATGGATTATGAAACATATATTGTTCTCACAATCCTGAGAGGTTTCAACACTGAATGGAAAAGAACTAGTAAGGCTGAATATGTCTACATTGTCATATGTGATTACCATATTGGATACTTTTGCTTAATGGTTTTGTTTTGTCAAAAGAGTTGGCTCATAAAAAAGTCATCAATAAAATGTATTAGAACATGGTAATATACCTTAATGCAATCTAAGTCTAAATCTCAGCAACAAGGGTACTGCTAGCATAAATATGGTCTCACTCTATGACACAACCAAGTTTCCCTCACTTTGGAAAGTAATACATTGAGGCTATTCTTAAATAGATCTGATTAAATATTCTTAAATCCATCAATATTTTTTAATCTTAGAAGTTAAAAATGGCAAGTAAATATAGCTTAAATATCTTTTGAAAATGTCATAATAACATTTATATTCTGATATGTTAAAAATCATCATATTTTGTTATGTCATTGGGGATACAAAGCTAAAAAAATTACATTGTACTTAGTAGTGTTATCATTAAATTTAGAGTGGCCTAATAAACAAAAGAATTAACAAGAGTACTTTCATATTAACATTAATACACATTTACAATACACATTAATTGGAAGAGTAATGTTCCTTCAAAACAAATGTAGGTCCATTAGAAAGACTAGCTGCTCATCTTGTTGATTGAATAAGTACCCTCAGCTTTCAGCAAATCTGTTATGATCTCTTTCATTTGCAATAAAAATTCATGTTTATTAGTGAAAAGATTTTTTAACTATAAACTCATGAGTCCTAATGGTAAACAATGAAATAAGGATATACTTTTAAGTAAACACAACATTAATCAACAATTTTAACATAGCTGTTTTTCATTCAATATTCATGACTCTTTTTACTGTTTAGACACTTTAATGCATTTTTCCATTTCTAGTGGCAATATTAATTTCAAACATAAGCCCAGCATTTGCCCAAATATCATTAGCGATCCCTTTTCTGGAGACCCATTGATTCTTTCTACATTAGACTTTGTTTAGAGTTTAAACCAATAGTATAATTACCAAGGCTAATCAGGCCATTATTTTTTTTTTCTAAATTAACATTTGCCTTTCCCTGTACTTTAGATTGATACTTTTATTGTGAGCACCAGAGAAAATAAAAATAAACAGAAATTAAAATGTAGTAAGAAGGTACCAGAGTCCTAAGTGAGATATCATTTGCAATAATGATACCCCAAACACACACACCATTCAAATACTTATGTCTTAAGAGAGAAAATAAAATGTTTATTTGAAGAGGTTAAGTTTCCACTCAGATACTTTGGATCTAAACTGACAACAGTAATATTTAAGGAAAATCACGTGTGCTTCATAAAAAAGATAAAAATAATCACTGCAATGCATTCATTTATCCTTTTCACTGAATGCCAAGCTTCAATGGCAGCCTCAGTGGATAACATTTAAAATCAGCCAGAGGCCAATTCTGGTTCAATGTTTTGTTATTATTAATAATTAAGAGTTACTGAAGGTTTATGATCTACCTAAATACTATAATAAACATTCAATCAAACATGACATCCTTTGAGTTAAACATGGAACTTATAAAATAGATGTTATAAATCAGATAGGTTTTAAAAAAGGGAAGGCAATATGGTATAGTGAATGGAATGTTACATTTGCAGTCAGTAATATATAGGTTAAATCACACCTCTGACATTTGCTAGTTGCTTGAAGAAGAACATTTGGGTACTTGAAAGAAGGTCAGATGTTTGTTTATCTGGAAAATTCATTTATTCACATACCTTATTACACTTCTATCCATACAAATTAACTGTTTCTTTATTTCTGTTAATAGTCAATTGCTATTTCTATCTTTGTAGGATAGACTTTGAGGAAGGTCTAAAGACATAAGCTTTTAACTCCAGGTCCTTTAATTCTTAGTGTTCTATTGTTTCTTCCATAAGCGTTCTCCATAACTTACCTAGGGTCATATATTTCAGATAAATGACTATTTGTTCTTTGACAGACCTCATCGAATAAAAGCTAAAGGAAGAAATAGAGGTGGAAGCAGTACATTAAAGATGAAAATGATAAATTTTCACTTGATTTTGAATGTGATGAAGAATCTATTAAATTTAAGAGAATTATGAGCAGAGGATTGAACAGAATAGGTAAATGAAATGTAGATTAGATAGATAGATAGATAGATAGATAGATAGATATATAGATAGATAGATAGATAATCTGAGGTAGAGAGATACATCAAAAAGGAGTAGTTAATGATTTAAAACGTGTGTATTAAGGGAATATTGGGCACATATTGAAAGAAAGCTAAATATAAACGTTTACTTGAAATAATCAAAATGAAAAATGATAGAAACTTAAATTATGGTTTTATCTTTGAAGTCAAAAAGTAGGACAGAAACTGGAGAATTTTGCCAAATTACATTGCAGTTCATCTGAAACTGCTTAGATATGGCATGAAAAGATGAATAAATGATAACGTCAGTAGTAAATAACTTGCTATATGAAAGTGGCCATAGAACTATTTCAAAAAAATGACAAATAAGTTAAAAACCCAGAAGCAGCTTTCATAGAATCTGAATTGTGGAATTCCAGAATTGGAAGGGGTTTTCAGGGATTACCTAGTCCATTGTGCTTCTTCCCAAATAAGACTATTTAAAGACCCCCCAAAAGACAGCTTTAATTCCTCTCTTCCCTAACTCTGTAATCACTGACATTATAAAGAAGCAAAGAAACATCCCTAAAGAGACTCAATAATTAAAAATGAGCTCCCTGTGAGATTAGCAAATAGGTATAAAACAGTCAGGGGACCCAAGGCTGATTCTCCCTTATACTGCCTTATTCAGTGTCTTGGTAGCAGTTACAGAGTAGCAGGATACCTCAATTTGTTCACAAAGGAATAGCATAATAGCAAATATCAATAGAACCTGTAGATCAAAAGGTTGATATTTTAAATTAGTTTGACTGTAACAAGGAAAACCAACAAGCATAATGAGAGTAGGTCATAATTTTAGATCTAGAAGGAATCTTAAAAGTCCTCTTGCCCAGCTCCTTCATTTTATAGATAAGTAAACTGAATCTCAGAGAGGTTAAGAGATTTGCCTAAAGTAATACAGGTATCAGTGGCAGAACCAGGATTTGAATCGAGATTAATTTTTTACTTCAAATTCAGTACATTTTTCAAAAACTTTATCATATATCTTGTTCCCTTCTAAATTATCTACCTGAATGTTACTAATTCATTAAAGCTGACATAACAACTTTCCACTGATCTTTTCATTCCCTTTTGTTTTCTCCTTGAGGGCCAGCTTTATGAAAATGTGTTATTATCCTTATACCTGACATGTGCAACAATTCACTGCTTCTCGTTCCATATCTTAAAATGCAATATCAGAGTATCAAAGAATTATGGAACTATAGAACTGAGGGGAAAAACACACACACACACACACACACACACACACACACAGTACTTGCAGGACATTTTTGTCATCTGCCCCTAAGATCATAGGAAAGATGCAAGGGTAGGGAACCTGTGAACCTCTAGGTCTTCAGTTATAGCCTTTGATTGAATCCAAACTACACTATCCTTTGTTCTGTGGAGTTTGGATTCAGTCAAAGTGCTGCACTTGAACTAAAAGGCTGCATGTTGTCCTGAAGGAGCAGGTTCCGCACCTGAAAGTGGTGAAAAAAAGTATACATATACATATATATTTATGAATGTATATGCACATGTATACATATATAGACATGCACATGTGTATATGCATATGTATATATGTAAGCATGTATGTGTGTATATATTAGTGTACTTGCAATATATGCATTATACACACATATGATGTATGTATGTATGTACGTGTGTGTGTGTGTGTGTGTGTGTGTGTACCCACTGCATCTTTATAAAGTTTAACAATGGTTTTTGGCCCCAAATGGCAGCTCCTCTTTGTGCTTTATAATTTATATTCTTATAACAAAAAGGGGGGCTTATAAATGCTATGTTAACAAAACAAAACACAAAAATATTATTTAAAAGACATGCTGATTCCTCAATCAGCTTTTGAGTTGGTGGATAAAATGTAACCTCAAGGAAGCGTAGAGATTTGAAAAAAAAAAATAGAAAAATCTTATCTGAAATTTGATCTTGTAGATAGTTTTGGCAGTAACTTATATTCCTGTCTTCTATTCTAGCCAAATGCAAACCTGCATAACCTCCATACTTAAAAGACCTCTCTCATTAACACATTCTAAGTTACTCTACTCCCCCAAAGTTCAGTTCAAACGCTAATAGTACCAGCACTGCTTCTGTTATTAAGAAGAAATGTGCATATTTTTCGACTATATCACTGTTAGAACTCTTGAAATTTAAAGACTTTAGACTTATTATTGTGGGGCAACAGATACCTAAATGGAAAAATGTACATTTTCATCATTAAAGAAAATTTTCCTTGGAGATGATATCCTGGTCAAAGCATGAAATCTCATTTATCGTTTAGATTTTTAAATATGGTACTCAGATCAAATCCTGAGCCATCATTAGTTTTACTCATTGGTTATTATGATTGAAGGCACAATGGGTCATTTGGGAATGAAAACCTAAAAGATACAATAGAATGACAATCAAATTTTGAAATTAGATGGCATATGAGGAGCAAGTGAGCACACATAGTAGCTGAGAAAATAAAGGAAAAATTGGATTTGCAAGAATTTAATCAGATCTGGAATAACTTCTTCATTGCTACTGATACATCCTCATTATTTAAAATGCTATAAAGAAATGAAATATAGGGATCTTTTAGCAGCAGAACTGAAAAGTGAAGTTGAAAATAATAAATTGATAAAGATCCTTGATAATAATATTCAGATAACAGAAAAAGGGCAACATGATTTGAAAAAGACATTTAGGTTATTAGGTATGAATGAATTAAGTTAGAAAATATTAAATGCATTACAGGCAAATATAAGACATAGCACAAATATAAGATATAGCACACACACACAAAAATGACTGATAGTTATTAGTGTGAGAGATAAGGCTTAACCCCAAGGATCACACAGATTTAAAAAAAAAAAAAACATTGGCTAAAGTGATAGAGAAATATACACTAGTATATCACTAATAGAAGGGACAATTCTACTGACTTAATGGGGTCTTCATCTTACAAATTACCCATAATAAAGCAGAAGATGTACTCTTGGTTACTATATATCTCACAAACTCATCAAAAGAAATATAAGAGTTTATTAGTTAGAGTTCAAGAAGGAGACGGCTGTTGAAAGAAAGAAAGAAAAGGAGAGAGAGAAAGAGAGAGAGAGGGGAGGAAGGAGAAAAGAAAGAAGGGAGGGAGCATTCATAGAAGACATTAAAAAAGACTTTAAAAATCAAATGACAGAGATGTAGGAAAAACTAAAATAAATAAACAAATAAGAATAATCTAAGAAAAAACAAGAAGATTATGAAAGGGAGTCAAATGATTAGAAAGGGGGATCCAGAATCTTAAGAAGGAAAATGACACCCTGAAAATTAGAACTGGGCAAGGTGAAGGCAGAAAAATTATAAGAGGTGAAGAAATAATTAAACAAAATCATAATAATGAAAAAATAGTAGGGAAAGTGAAACACCTATAAGGAAAAAAACCCAACAGATATGGAGAATAAATCAAGAAGAGAAAATATAAAAATAGTCAGACTAACTAAAAATTATTATCAAAATAAAAGGATCTTGATTCAATAATTCAAGAAATAATTAAAGGTATTGTTCTGAAGCATTTGAACAAGGGCAGAATGTAGAAATAGAAAAAATTCATCATTGACCACTTTAAAAAGATCCTATGAGGAAAACTCCTAGGGATATCATAGTCAAATTCTGAAACCTCCAACTCAAGAATAAAATATTAAAAGCACCAAGATTAAAACAATTTAAATATAATGGTGTCACAATTAAAATCATGCAAGACCCAACAGTTGAGACATTAAAGGACCACAGGTCTTGGAACACTATATATCAAAGAACAAAATGACTGGGGTTCTAGCCAAAAATATGATACCCTGCAAAGTTTAGCATTATCATGAATTAAAAAAAAAAAAACAATGTACATCTGATCAACTGACTGACTTTCAAGACTGTTTGTTTTTCTTTTAATTTGAACTTAATAGAAGATTTGACACATAAGAACCAAGAGGAATATAAGGTATGTATGAAAGACTGTTTATAAGGGATTCATAAGGACAGACTGTTTACTTCTTATATATGTAAAATGTAAAACATATGTCTAAGATTCCCATTAATAATTGGAAAGCTCACAAGAAAGACTGGGGTAAGGCTGAGTATGATATAAATTTGAAAATTAAAACCATTTAGGAAAAGCTAAAAAGAGACTTTATTTTATAAAAACGAAGTGCAAGAGGTAGAACGAATACAGAGGAACTAAATGGGGTAAGAGGGCTGGTAGTTTTCATCAGGAATGTGTTTAAGAGGGAAGAATATATATGTCTTTAGAAGAATATGAAAGTCTTCTAAATTCAGAAGAAAGAAAATGGTAGGATCATAGGAAGGGATGAGAGGACAAGGGAGGGATCTTTAGAGGGGAGAATGAAGGAATAGGATAAAGGGGATATAGAAAGGTGTTTAGATTTATGGAAATGGAAGGATAAGGGAGGAATCCTTTGAGGAGGGCAGGCAAGTAATAGGAGGGTAAGGTAGTAGGTAGAAATAAAGTAGAGGAGGCAGGAGAGGAAGGAAAAAGTGATATGCACAAACATAAAAACAAAGATCAAGAGTAGAGTTTGTTTTGGAAAGTATATGTCTATACATGTATATGAGAATGTGTTTATATATCTACATATATATATATATACACATATATACACACACACATATATACACATTCATACATATATATATATATATATATATATATATACACACACACAGACACATATATACATACACACACACATATACATATATAGGAATAGAGAAACATATCCAAACTTAATTCATCATAGCCTTTGAGGTGGGGTGAGGGGGAACAAGAACAAAGTAAAAAAGTTCACAACTGAGAACAAAAGAAAACTTACAAGGAAATAAGGAAAAGATGGACAGTTCTCAACACAACATGTGTTATAGGCTTTCCTGAAATGAAAATTTATTGTTACATATTTTGAATCCTCTCTTATGTTCCACTCTTCATATAATCTGCTTTCTTTCTTTCTTAGTTTATATTTAAGTTCCAGTATTAAATTTATGATACATTTTTGTTTCTTTTCTCCATTCTGCATTTGTGTTGTGGACTTTGAATCTAAAATTAAAAAAAAAATTAGAAAAAAAATCACAAAAAAGAGCCTAGACATCATATTTCAAAGAAATTATCAAGGAAATGTTTCCATATATCTTAGGTACAGAGGGTAAAATAAGAATTAAAAGAATTTGCTAATTACCACCAGGGATTCCTAAATGAAAATTCCCACAAATATTATAGAAAAATTCCAGAAATCCCAGATGAAAGAGAAAATAGTTCAAGCAGCCAGGAAGAAACAACTCAGGTGAAGCTAAGATGGCAGCATAGAAGCAGGAAATCTCTGTATGCCCCCTCCATAACTACCTCAAATACCTATAAAAAATGACTCTGAATTAATTTTAGGGCTCCAGAACTCACAAAGTGACAGAGAGAAACAAACCTCCCGCTGAAGACAACCTGGCAGGCAGGCAGGAAGGGTCCATCATAATGTGCTGGGAGGTGAGCCCAGCCCTTCATGAGTCCATGGTTTTAACCTCAGGGCACCCCAACTAGCCCCAGCTGGAGGGACATTGGGAGAGTGGAGTACCAGTAGCTGTGGTGGTTTCCAGAATTATCAACCCATAAATGCCAAAGACAAAGTCAGAGATCAGTGTGGACTTTGTGGGAACAGGAGGTCTGGGAGTGCATTCTGGCCTCTGCCCTGGGAGGGAGAAGTGGCTGAGGCATGGCAGCCATTGCTGCATGGCTACTTCAGAGCTCCTGGTCTGCAGATTATAGGGGGACCAAGCAACCAGTCTGAGAGGTAATTACCCTTGCTTTAACCTGCTTGGATCTGGATCACTGTCTAGGTTGGAAGTCCTGCGGTGACTTGTTGAGGCTTTAGAAAGGGCACCCAACTAATAGCTCCAGCAGCTGCAAAACCCCCAGCAATTTGGGACAAAGCCCTCCTCTCTGGAAGCAGAGTTCTACTGTGGAAAAAGCTCAAAAGTCAAGTTATTGAGTGGCAACATGATCAAGCAAAGGAAGCAAAGCAAGCACAGCAATCCGACTTTGGATTCCTTTTTTGGGGACAAAAAGGATCAAAGCATGGAACAGGAGGAAGACAGTGAGTTCAGAACTCCTGCACCAAAAGCTTCCAAGAAAAATATTAACTAGTTCCAGGACATAGAGAAGCTTAAGAAGGATTTAGAAAACCAAATAAGAGAAGTGGAGGTAAAATTGGGAAGAGAAATGAGAATGATGCAAGAAAATCATGAAAAAGTAAACTGGTTGAACCATCCTAAAGAACAATTTGGAACTAAGGCCAAACAGCAATAAAACTGCATACCTTTAACCAATAATAATACTACTATGTCTATATACCAAAGAGATCAAAAGAAAAGGGAAAGGACCTGTCTGTATAAAGAATATTTATGCCAACTCTTTTGGTGGTGGCTAAGACTTAGAAACTGAGGGGATGCTCTTCAACTGGGAAATGGCCAAACAATGTGTGGCACATGATTGTGATGAAGTACTATTATGGAATAAGACATGACGAGGGAGGTGGTTTCAGAAAGAAAAAAAAAAGACAAGATTTGCATGAGGTGGTGGAAAATGAGGTGAGATCTGGGAAATCACTGAGCAGAAATTTTGTAATGATGATCAACTGTAAAAGGTTTGGCTACTCTGATCAATAAAATGATTCAAGGCAACTCTAAAGGATTTACGATGAATGCTATCTATCTCCAAAGAGTGAACTCACAAATGCTGATTGCTAATTGAAGTAAATTTTTTTTGTTTTTTTTCTTGTCTTTTTTTAATATATAAATAATAAGGAAATGTTTTGCATGATTTCACATGTGTACTTGGCATATTGCTTACCTCCTCAATGGATGGAGAAGGTTGTGGGAGGGAGAAAGAGATAATCTGGAACTCAAAATTTCAAGACAAAAGAATGTTATAAAGAAATAAAGAAAAAAATCGTAATTTAGAAAATAATTTAAAATAAAGACATTATAGAAACATAAAATATTTCTAACACTTCTTTTTACAGAGGTAAAGAAATGGCAACAAAGTGGTACCCATCATTTGGGGAATGGAAGAGTACTGTTCTGTAAGAAATGAGCAGAGACAGTTTGGGGGAAAAAATAAAAAGACTAGTATGAATGGATGCAGAGTGAACCAGGAGAACATTTAAGCATAACAAAATTGCAAAAAGTGAATGATTTTGGAAGACTTCAGAACTCTAATCAATGCAATGTTTCGCTACTATCAGATGGCTGGTGATGAAGAACATTATGTCCCTCCTTCTGACAGAGAGAGACTTGATGTACCAAGAATATGTACACTGAGAAAACATTTTTGGACATAGTTAATGTGAAGGGTTGTTTTTGGTTTTTCTTTCTTTCTTTCTTTCTTTTTTTGCATGATTTTGAATATTTTTCACAATGGTTTTGTTTTCCTCCCCATTTGCCTGTACTATCTTGAGTGTGCTTCTTAGAATAGGAGACCCTTTTCATGTACATCTTTGGAAAGCTGGCACTAATTATGTTTGGAGATTTTCACATAATAAACTCTGGTTGCAATTAATAAAACATATATCAATATTGGCCCTGGAATTGGGAAGAGAGACAACTGTGGCTAAGCCATGGCTTGCATATCATATACTTCATCAATTGATTCCATGTCCACCTATGTCCAACATCTATTGCTTTTAATGTTCCCAGAATATATATTCTCTGCTTAAGAAGACTAGATTCTGAAATCAGGCTGTCAAAGAAAACACATTTCTCTGTGGAAGTTACTAGATTCCTGGACTTTTTAATATTATGGTAACTTATAGGGCAATATCTAAGGTGTTTCTCCCTCTCAGAAAAGAAGACTAGGTTTTAAAATTACAAAACCAAGGAAATAAAAAAAAAATTTCCCTCTCTGAAAAGGAAGTCAGGGTTCAAGATGCCTATTTACCATATATCAGTTCAAACCAAAGGTCAAGAATGTGTCTGCTTTTGGCACATACTCCCACAAGAACTCTTGAACTCTTAGCAGGAACCATTGTCCCAGCAGTTGATAGCACCATTGCCCCAGCAATTGAGGCCTTTTAGACTGACTGAGTACATTTTCACGAATTTTCCTCCTGGGTTATGAGGGTGGTAGAGTAATTTCCTGATTGTGGCACATAGGTGGCACAGTGGATAGAGTGCTGGGCATGGAGTCAGGAAGACATGGATTGAAATCCTAACTCAGACAGTCTTTAGCTTTGTGATCCTGGGAAAGTCTCTTAACTTCTGTCTGCCTCAGTTCCCTCAACTATAAAAAAGTGGTAAATAGAGCACCTATTTTACAGGATTGTTGTGAGGGTAAAATAAAATAATACTTGTGAAATCCTTATCACAGTACCTGGCTGTAATGGGAATGGGAATAATATTAGAGTTGTCAGGCTGAAACACAGGATCAAGGGTACAAACTTGTAAATTGCATTTCCTACTGTCTTTCTTGCCTTGTTCTTCATTCAAACTCCTCTCTCTCTCTCTTTCTCTCTCTCTCTCTCTCTCTCTCTCTCTCTCTCTCTCTCTCTCTCTCTCTCCCTCCCTCCCTCCCTCTCCCTCTCTCTCTTTCTCTCTCTCCCTCCTCTCTCTCTCTCTCTCTCTCTCTCTCTCTCTCTCTCTCTCTCTCTCAATCTGTCTCTGTCTCTGTCTCTGTCTCTGTCTCTGTCTCCCTCTCTCTAAGAAAGATCAATCCTCCACAAAGACATATGCCTTACTTATGAATCTTTGGTCAAAACTGTCATAGTATTTATCATAATAATTATTATAATATTATGAAATATATTTAATTCAATAATTTGACATATATTAAGTAGCAACAATATGCTAGATGCTATATTAGGTGATCAGGAAACAAAGATAAAATTGAAAAAAATTTTCTTCTAATATTTTATAATGTTAACAGGACTAAAGAATTTACGGAAATAAATGATGTATTCTCAGAGAATATGAATGAATAGCACTCAGAAGAAAGGCAAACAATTAAGAAACATGTGAAAGATGTTCCAAATTACTTATATTAAGAAAAATGCAAATTAAAACAACTCTGAGTTTTTACCTAATATTCAGAGAGACAGAGAGAGACAGAGAGACAGAGAGAGAGAGAGAGAGAGAGAGAGAGAGAGAGAGAGAGAAAGAGAGAGAGAGTTTGAATGAGGAACAAGGCAAGAAAGATAGTAGGAAATGCAATTTACAAGTTTGTACCCTTGATCCTGTGTTCCAGTCTGATAACTCTAATATTATTGTACAATTCATCATAAAATGATTGCTAAGAGATGGTAGAGTTCATACGATGATCAAGAATTCTATTTTGCCACTAGATCCTATTCACATGGGTTTACATTTTTCACCTTGTTTCATGTCTCCTTTCCCCTGGCATCCTCCCTCAGTTATTTTCCCCAGATTTGAGAAAGACTTTTAAAATCAGTACAGATTGCAATTTTAAGATTTGTATTAATTCTTTTGTGTGATAGATTCCACAATACATTCTTATAAAGATATAGAATTCCATATTCCATAACATTCCATAAAAGCAAGACTGTGCTATCATTATAAAATATAGCATGATGAAATTAAAAGAATGCTTGATTTGAAATCATAGATAACAAATTTGAATGTTGGACCTTACCATTTAATATCTGTGTGACTTTGTTTAGCTATTGCATATTTCTGGGTCTCAGTTTTTTCATAGGTTTCTTCTGGGTCATAGTTTCTTCAAAGGAAGTTAAAGGACTAAATAAATCTATGTTCCTACAAAACTGAATGTAGTTCTATTCTAGCAAACTGAATGAATTAATGTTCTATGCAAAGGACCTCAATAGCTATAGGGCATTGGGACTACAGATTCCATTATTCTAAAATCACTTGAATAGGTAGTCATCCATAATGCTGTTTAACCTATTTCCTGATAAGCAACAAAGGAAATACTGAAAATAGGTAAGCAAGAAAAAGAAATGGGTAAAAGTTAAATGTAATTTTCCATTTCCATTATCTCTGTCCATGCCTCTCTATATTTTCTAATATGGAAAATATAATTTTCCCATAGATACTATGGATAATTTATAACTGGGGTTATAGGCTTTGCTAATTGCAATTTAGCAACCATATCTATATATGAGAGGTGCCTACAGGTGTCTGATCAATCTGTTTTCATAACTCTTACAAAAAAAAAAAACAATCCTTCAAGATCAATGGAAAAATTATTTTTAAAAATGGGAGTCATCTTTTGCTGACACCACTGCCAAAGTAAGTATTTTTCTATTCTGTTTTAGATGCATGATAATAGTGTTCCTAGTTATCAGATAAAAGATAGGTCAACTATGTGACTAAGTGGTAATGATATAAATATTCAACCTCCATGTCTATAACCATTTCAAATCCTTAAAAGCAGTTCTTTATTAATCAAGCTTAAAGATTATCTTAGTATTTATATTCTTCCTTGCATTTGTAATCTTGTCCTTCTGGTGATAAAGCCATTTTATATAGTGTGTAGATCTACACTCACTCTTTTCAGCAAAACAGATAAGTTTTTTTCTTGTCAAAACATTTAATTATAAAGTTATTCATGTTGCTTAAGAAGTAAATCATTTAAGGGGTAAAAAAGATTAAATTCAATTTTGAAAAGAAAATGCTTACAGATAAAAAAAGAGAAAACCTTATAATCTAAGAAAGAAATTAATTTGTCATTTCAAGAGAGTTAATGAGTTTCATATACTCTTTGATGATGAGAAAGAATATGATATACAGAGAAAAAAGCTTTAATGAGTTAGAAAATTGACAGATAATGAAGCCCTTTTTTACATTGTGCAATTAATATCTGTTGATTTCTTTTTAGGTGCTGTAGGATGTACTTTTATACATATAAAATCCTTTTGTAGTAAAGTGTTAAAATCTAAATCTTCCAGGTCATGAAAATCACTTCTTCATCTGTTTTTATCCAATTCTCATTCCCAAGAGATTAAAAAAAAAAAAAGTTAAATAGTCCAAATTGTCCAAATAATGAGGATTTCAGGAAGATTTATATGAAATAATTTAAATAATCATATTTCTTGAGGTTGCCAAGGCAGTTTTGTGATCAGTTTTGAAGGACAGAGGGGAACTAAACTGTGTAATGATTGGAGAAGCAAGATTTGAACAGAAACTCAAGAAATCATTCAGGAATACTGCTAGTATTAGTCTCTTAAGGAATACAATTTATTTATTTATGTGTTTTCAAAAGGTCTGCTAAGGTCAACCTGTTGGTCAACAAGCATTTATTAACCTCTTTTTGTGTGCCAAGCACTATGCTGAATGCTGTAAATACTAAGGCAAAATATGGTCCTTGTCTTCAAAGAACTCACATTCTAATGGGAGACACAACATACAACTTTGTACATACAAGATATACACAAGGTAAATAGTGATTATTTTTCAGAGGACAATTACTAGTAGGTTAGCAGCTGGGAGGAGGCCTGAAAGGAAGATGGAGGAACACAGAATAGGTCTTCTACAGAGAGATGAGATTTTTAGCTGGGACTTTAGGGAAACCAAGGATCCTAGAAAGTAGTGGCAAGAAGAGAGAATATTTAGGCTTGAGGGATATCAAGTTAAAAGGTATGGAGTCAGATGATGGAACATCATGTGTAAAAATCAGAAAGTAGCTGTCAAAAGGATCCCTTAACATTCTTTAACATTGGCCAGAATTGCTGCTTCATAGATTATGTGGACTGGAATAAAGAGAAGGAAGACTGGAAATATATGACTCTTATGCCTCATCATAAACATGTCAGGGACCCTTAGTTTCCAAAAACAGTGCCAATCACTTGTAAACCCTGGCATGGTCTATGAAACCTTGGGAAACTCAGCTATGATCCTGGGAATGGACAATGTTCCAAAAACCAGGTCATATAATTCAGAGAGGCTGCACAAGATGATAAAATTTCTTAAGATCCTAGAAATTTTAAAAATCACCTCATAATTATGGAGGGCAGAACTACATGGATGTAATCCTACTTGGATGAAATCACCAGGATTTCAGATTTTTTTTTCCTAATGGAGATTTTTTTAAGCTAGTTTAGGTAAGTTAAATCTTAGGAAACCTTTCCCTTCCACCCAAAAGAAATTGACAACTTTTGAATAATCTGGCTAGAAGTCTCAATCATCTTTATACTTGTATTAGTATAAACTTTGCCAGGAAGTGTTCTTTTACATAGTCCCCCTACGTAATATTGAAATTTGAAGAGCTTTTGCAGAATTTCATCCTCTAAAATCTCTCCTGCTGATAGCTGAAATTTCACCATTATTATACTGTTTCTTATATATTACCTGCTCCTATAGAAATACCCATTGACTAAGGTAAATCCCTACCATTTTAGCAAAAATAAGTATATCAGATCCCTATTTGCCTTGGAAGGGAGAGACTAAGAGATACATGAAAGGAAAAAGAGTGTGGTAAAGAGTGAAAAAGTCTTGTTGGTGGAGGAATTAAAGAAAATTGTATATTTAACAATTTTCCTGTGTCTAACCCTGAATACTTAAATACAACAACTGATGCTGAATTACTACTATTACTTCTACTAAATAGAGCAAAAAGACCAAAGTCTGAAAGAAAGCTAGACTTTGGAATTATTAAGCATTAAAAAAAAAAAAGTTCTAGATGAGAGGAATGCTTTGCACAGTGTTAGAATTGTTAGGGTTGAAGCATACAGTTTTGTAGTTACCTTTGATCCCTCTGAGAAAAACTCATAATGATTTGTATGATCTTCCATAAAGTGAAAAGGGAAAGTAGATGTTATGAAGGGGTTAAAGAGGGTAACAGGGAGTGCATAGTTCAGAATATAAATGATATAGGTTCCAAAGTAGATGGAGTTGGATAGAGAGAGTGAAGAAATGCATTTACAGTAGCTGGGAGGATTTTGTTCACTTTCTATATTTCATTCATAAAGAAAGGAACATCTAATCTATTTTTCCCCTTCCACTGGAAGGGAACTTCTTGTGGAACTATACATGTGCTCTGTCCCCATTTTGTGGTATGGTAAGATTAATAATTAAATCATAACAGTAGTGGGCTATGAGATGATCTGAGAAGAAAAAGTTCTCTATATGTTTGTTCAACATTCAGATCTTTTACTTTTTTGGCTGTAGTTCTCTACACCCCCAGTGTTACTAGTAACTATGACAGAGGGAAACTGTGCTTAGATGGTCCTAATCTTCTGGCCTCTTTCTTCTCGTTTTTGCTTTCTTTCCTGAGAATAGGTCTGCAACCAGCAAAGCTGAGGAATGAACTTTCCATCAGTGTTAGAACCTTGTGAATTCCTGAGCTCCCAAGTTTCTGAGTTGATTGACAACTGCCCATTGTGAGGTGATTTCTACAAACAGCTGTAATGGAAATGCAGATTTGAAGATCTTCCCTGCCCCTAGGCCCTTTGATTGGCTTAAGTGACTATGAGAACCTTCTTTAATTTGAAAATATACTCTGCCCCCTAACAGTCTGAATGTGGTCACAAGGAGCCTGTGGTAGGAGGCTTGGTTTTCAGGAATGACCACACCTTAATGCTGTGTGATTGGGCAGTGAGTCAAGAGGGTGGTTACATTCTCTGAGCCAGGAGAAGGCTATATAAGTCCTGATGGGAGGCTTTACTTTGGGGCTCACTTTGAGAAGTGTTCTGTGATTTGACCAGACAAGACTCCTGGCAGCTGTTGTTGAGAGCCCCCTGGCTTTGAAAACCCAGATGTTGATGCTTCCCTCTCTGGTAACTGTGATTTGGTATTGATATAATGGTTGGACAGTTTGGAAACCTGTCTGTTTGATCTGTCTGTATACTCTGAAGTTCGGGGTGCTGACCTTTTCCCCTTGAGCTAGGTAATATATGTTTGTTTGATTAATGTAAGCTTGTTAACCCATTTTGAGTTGCTTTCCTTTTGAAAAGCAGATCTAAGAACCTGTGTTGGCAACCTCCCTGGGGATGTTGGCGTGCTTGACACTACAACAGCGCACTTTCTCAAAGTGGAAGGCTATTGACAGGGTCCTCTTAAACCTCAAAGACTAAAAAAAAAGACACCCTCTAGATGACCAAAAGGTCTGGACATTTTCGGGAGTTCTTTGGACATTTCAGGCCCAAGGCAAATGTGAAATAGCTGCCTAGCAATACCACAAAGTTGTCTTTACCTCTTGCAAGAGTCAAATGAGTACAAGGGAATATAATTTTATGTTTTTCTACATTTGTTATAGATCTTTGTTTTTTCAGTTGTTTTTGTCTAAAGTATTTTTAGTGGTGGAAGAAATTAATATGCATGTTGTACTTTGGGTATTTTTATCTAAGGGGAGTCTCCATTTCCTACTTTAAGAGTAGTCCCTAGACTGATTCATATTTAAACTTTGTTTTAGAAATTTCCACAAAGTTACTAGGGGGAAAGGCAGGGAAAGGAGGAGTGAGGTGAGAGGGGGAAATAAGTCAGAGAAAGACAGAGAAACAAATTACCTATATTCATTCTATTTGGTGTTAGGCATCTCCTGAATACCTCTAGATACAGGGTCACATCCAAAATCTCATACTGAATTCTGCTGAAGAGTGTTATCAAATACCTATGTCCATCACAAAGAACTTAGAGATTCGATAGCCAGCTTCCAAGTACATTTGAGGTGTTTTGTGTGCTTTTAACATGTGGAAAGAAATGAGATTTCAGACTGATGGAGGGAATGGTGAGTGGATACTGTGTACTTGTGTAAGGGGTAGAATTGGCTCCACAATTTTTAGAGGAGAGATGCACATGCGATTCAGAGATTCTTTGCCATGTGGAAAGAAATTGAAAGCCGCAGGCATATACAAAAAGCTGAATCTGTGATTCTCACTCTAGATAGTCTACAATGCTTGACACTTTGGATACTTTTTCTTAGTTGAAATCAGGCCCTCTCTCCTGCAATGAGTTGAGATCTCATTTCACTCTGAACTACAAGCTCTTTCACTCCTTTATTATTTACTAGCAATGAGAGGTTTTTCTTTTTGTTTTGTTTAACAGAAGTTTTGAACATGTTGAGTTCAAAGTATCCATGAGACTTTCAGTTCAGAAAGTTGGAAGTATAAAACTACAGGCTAGGAGAGAAGTCCCTTGAAGGACATCCATGGTTAAAGGGTATGACCTAGAGGAAGATGAATCATAGGAAATGAAGGAGTGGTAAGAGAAGCAGGAAGAAAATCAAGAGAGTAGTGTCACTGAAACACAGAGAGGAAAGTATATCTAGAAGTGGATGATCAATTTTCAAAGACTGTTGATATGTAAAGGATAAGGATTGAGAAAAGGGTGTTAGTATTGACAATTAAGATATTATTAACTTTGGAGAGAGCAGTTTCTGTCAATTGAGGAGGTAAACCAGATTGCAGAGTGTTTAGAAGAGTGAAGGAAAGGCACAAAGTGTAGGCAGCTTTCCCAATGAATTTAGCTAGGAAGGAGAGGTGAGACAAAGGATGATAGTAGGAGGGATTCTCTTTGTTTTTTGTTGTTATTACTTTTGGGATTTATGTGTGTACATGCATATGTCTTAGGATGGGGAAGATATGATCATTTTTGTACACAGCAGCAGGAAGTAATCAGTAACCTGGGAGAAATTAAAGATTAGTGAAAGAATGGAGATAATGGAAGGGTCAATATTCTGGAGATGTAAAAGGATGGTATTACTTGTGAGGCAGAGGACTTTAACTTGGCCAAAAGGATCACTTCTTCATGTGATGAAAGGATAAAGAAGGAGATAGTGGATGATTGCACCTGAGTGATGTGAGATGATGGGGGGAGAAGAGGGAGTTCTTGGTAAGTGCCCTCAATTTGTTGGGTCAAATATAAGGCAAGAGTGGGTAGGAGATGGAGTGCCATAGGAGATTTCAGTTTGGAACAGCCACTGTAGTAAGTAGAATGGTGTTTAAAAAGAAAAGATTGCTTTACTGCAAAGAAAGCTAAATTACAGTTAATTAACAAATTTGTAGTGGACCCATTCTACACAATTTTATGATTTTCTATATCTCTGCTAAAGACTATTTGAATATGAGCAAAAGGCAAAGAATGGTTGGAGCAATCCAAGGTTGGGGCTTAGCAATGAAAATATAAAGAGAAAAGGGACTCAAGTGTAGAGGATAATTAAGAGTTGAACTGTCTCAAGGGATTGGGCCTCCCTCCCTTTTCCTTCTGGAGACTCTTGTCTCCCTGCAAGCAACCTCCTTATTCTGCTCTGAATATCATGCTTCCCAACTTCTCACTCAATCTTGATTAGAAGTAGAGTTTAGAGGCAGGAAGTATTGATTATGGAGTGAGAAAGTGAAGAGAAAGAAGAATGGACAGATTTTTTTAAAAGCCACATGCTTACATATTCAAACTTTGACACTGAGACTTTCTGTTCCCAATCCTCAATACTCTTACCAAATATATCTGCCACAACTTCCCAAATTAATCTAAAGAGAACTCGCTGGTGGCAGCAGGAATAATGAGGAAGAGAAGAAACTATTCTCTGAATTCTGCCATAAACTGTCAATAATCATCCTATATTCCTGCCTCCCATTATGGCATTGGGAGTGACCATTGAAGGCTCTTGGTATTATCCACCAATTTTTAGTTTCAAACTTTCTTTGACTCAGTGCCTACTCTAGTTGAGATGTGACAAAGTAATAATAAAAAAAATAATAATAATAATAATAATAATACTCTAACCCTGTAAGGGCTGTAGAATTGTACAGATATTATCTCATTTGTTCTTTACAACAACTCTGGGTGTGTAATCATGTTTTACATATGAAGAAACTGAGTAACAGGTTAAGTGAATTGCCCAGAGAAATACAACTAGTAATGAAAATGGGAGAAAAAACACATAGAAAATGAAGGAAAGAGTCTTATATGAAAAACAAGAAAGAAGTCCATGTCATTCAATTTCATAGTACCTGGAGAAGAGTAAGGAGACTGGAAAAATGGGAAGGGAGCAGATTATGAAGGTCTTTAAAAGGAAACCAAAGATTTTATATTTGATCCTCTAGGTAATGTGGATTCACTAGAATTTATTGAATGTATAGATATGGTAGACATGGTCAGACCTCTGCTTTAGGAGGATCACTTTGGAACCAGAGTGGACTAAAGTAGGGAGAAATTTGAGGCAAGGTGATTCACCAGCAGTAGTCCAAACATGAGGGTCTGCTTTGTGGCATTGTCAGTATAATGAGGGTTTTTGCAGACAGATATTATGAACATGATAACTAGTTTGGGAGCCTAGATTCCTATAAAGATGGTAGTTATGTTAAGGGTAATAGAAAAGGTAAGAAGAAGGTAGAAAAATGGAATGGTTTGGATGGTGGTAAAGATAATGAGCTCAGTTTTAAACATGTGGACATATTGTCATGTCCAGTTTGAGATGTCTAACACGGAGATGGAGACATAAGACTTTAGGTCAGGAGAGAGGTTAGAAGTAGATAAATGCCTCTGAGAATCATCCCCCCTGGGTATTGATGAGATAAGCAAAGTAGCATAGAATGAAAAGAGGAAGAAGGCCCAGGATAGAGCTTTGAAAGTTACTAAATGGGGACTGGATCTGGTCAAGATATATTTAAAAAAAATCAAAGGATAAGTAGCTGTCAGATAGTCAGATAGGAAGATGAGGAGAGCAGTGTCACAAAAAAACTAGAGAGTATAGTAAATTAATAGTGTCAAAGGCTGCATAGAGCTCAAGAAGGATGAGGATTGAAAAAAGGTCATTTGATTTGGCATTTGGGAGATTTAATTTTTAACTTTAAAGAAAACAGTTTAGTTGAATAATGTTGAATGAAGAGATTTGGAAGCCACACTTAAGACCATTAAGAAGAGAGTGAGAAGTGTCAGCAAGCAATCACAACTTCATGAAATTTATGTGAAAACTAGGTTTATTGTAAGAGAAATGAAAGGGAACCAAGAGAGTTCACAATCCATATAGAAATTTACATATTTATAAAAGTAGGACAAAGGATGAAGAGAAAACACAAACCTCCACCTAAAAGGAAGTGGCATGGGAGGGGAAAAGGTGCAGTAAAGATAAGAAAAGGACAAAACCTCACCTGAAGGGGAGGAGCAAGGAAGTGGCAAAAGCTGCATTCATTTCCCTTAGAAACTGCTGGATTATGAAGATAGGATGGTCTGCTTATCTATAAGAGTCCCAGCTGCATGAGCAATTCCTCAGCCTAGTGCACACCAAATGGTGTTTATCTTGACTCCCTAGGACAAACTGGGAGTCCAGCTTGGCATGAAAACTAGACATTAAGTCAACTGAGGGGGCAGGAGATGAAGGAGTTGGGAGAGGCTTGAAGAGGGTAGGTTTCCTCCTTGACACACTCAGGGCCTCCTATATACTCTGGGTCCAGTGTTTCTGGAAAATAAGGCAAATCAAAAAGACAAGTTTAAGGGATACTTTAACATTCCTCAACAGAAGAAAGTTAGTGGAGGCACACATGGAAGATGGCCTTCTCAAGTAGGTAAATCATGAAAGGGAGAAGAGACATAGAAGAATTATGACAGTAAGTAGGATTGATGGGATATGGGATTGATGGGATAAATAGGATTGATGGAATTGGAATTAACCCTGGGGTTTGAACAATTACAGAGTAGAGTTCAGAATCACCAGGATGTGGAAGGGATGCCAAAATGGGTACATGCTAATCATTGAGAAATGAGACTTAAAACTTGCTTTTCAGTTTAATCTGCATTCTTCCTCACTCTGATCACACCCTGATTTGTAGCCAATTTTCATAGTGTAACCACTCACAAGAAAATTTAACAAGCTGCTGGCTCTAGCACACTCCCTATCTCTGCCCTACTTGGTAGAGCCCTTAGACCCCTTTACAATGGAAAGAAATTTACACCTTGCCTCCATTTAATGCTCCTGCCTACCCTCTCCTGGCTGCCCATCATTACCCACGTGACCCGTGTCCTATTTTCCTTCCTGCCTCCCTTTCTTCTTTTGTCACTAGTGAATGACTGGCAAGTGGGAGACATCATAGGGTCAAGGCCTTCCAGGGTGCTGAGCAAATAGGGCACTTCTTACTGAGGGTCATGGGCAGCAGTGAGGCTCGAGAGGTACAGCCCCTTGGTATATGCATCTCCTCTTTTGCTCAAAGGCTCGGTCTGAGTTTTGAGAAGCCCTGGGCTACTGGTACCAAGTGCTGGATATTTAGCAATACACTATCGGATTCATTGAGCAAGCAAGCAAGCTCCAGGTAATGTGGATGAACTAGGGTAGGGGAGATGCTGATTGGACAGGACTTCGGGGCCGACTACCAATAGAGGCTCATCAATGGGCGGGGCCAAACATTGCACTTCCTTTGTAATGAAGAAGTGGGCTGAGGGCTTCCTGGGTCCAGATGGCCTCCAGATCAGCAAAGCCTGTAACTGCTCCAGGTATGCAATCGCTGACCCATCAGGTGAGAATGAGAGGAAGAGCATGGGGGGAGAGAGAGCAACAGAGATAGACAGAGAGACAGAGAGAGAGAGAGAGAGAGAGAGAGAGAGAGAGAGAGAGAGAGAGACTGACACAGTGACAGAGAGATAAACAGGCAGAGAGCCAGCGAGGGACTGAAGGAAGGAGAGAGTGAGACAGAGACCGGGAGAGCGAGGGAGAGGGAGGAAACTCCAGTGGGTGTACTGTTTGATGTCTGATGCTCAATTAGCATAGATTGCCTCTTGTGGCTGGGAGGACTGCACACCTGTCACTGCTAATATTAGTGTGTGGATAGAAGACCTCCAGGATGTAGGGTTTTGTGACTTATGTTTTACATTTTGTATTCTGAAGAGAATATGCAACAGAATTTAATTAAATATTTTATAGTACCTTTTTTTTTTAATCAGAAGACATATGATGGGAAGGCACATGGGCAAGAGTCACAAAGGAGGAAGTGTACATGGGTTTCAGCCTCCATTATTGAAGGAGACTTCAAAATTAATAACAAAACAGATCCATTTAAATACTTTTTCTTCTGATCCCCCCCTCCCATAATTATTAGGTTAGGTTAGCAATTACTAGTCTTTTCAAAAAATCATCTTTTATTTTATCATTTCCATGGTCTGTTTTCTCATAATATCTATATATTCTCAGGTTGTTTTGTTTTTTTGGGGGGGTGGGAGAAGGATGACAACATTTATTTCATTTGTTTGGAAGTAAAAAAGCATTTTTTTTCCTTTTCTTTTCTAGTTTCATTGATGGAAAACAAAACAAAATATTTATAATAAATATGAATAGTCAAAGAATAATACAAATCCCAATTTTGGTCATGTTCAAAAATGAATGTGTTAGGCTGCATCTTAACTCTGTCAACCTGTCTGTCAGGAGATTCGTAATACTCCATCACCTGGTCTCTGGATCTGTGGATGATAATTATATTGATCTGAATTCTTAAGTTTTTCAATGTTGTTTCTGTGATATTTTTACTATTGTATAAGTTGTTCATTTCACTATATATCACGTCATACATCTTTATCCTTTCTTTTCTTTTTTTTTTCTGGAAGTGGGAAGCAAGGCAATCAGGGTTAAGTGACTTGCCCAAGGTCTCACAGCTAGTGTCAGTTGTCTGGGGCCAAATTTGAACTGAGATCCTCCTGACCCCAGGGCTAGTGCTCTGTTCACTGAGTCACTTAGCTGCCCCTATATTCTATGCATCTGTATACAATAATTTCTTCAGTCATTCTTCCAGTTAACGGGCAGCACCTTAGTTTCCAGTGTTTCCAGTTCTTTGGCACTGTAAAAAGGAGATGCTGTACATATTTTTCTAGATATGAATTATTTTATTCTTTCTTTGGGTCCCTTTTCAGCAGGGACTAGTTAGTGGTATTGCCAGGGTGTGTGTGTGTGTGTGTGTGTGTGTGTGTGTGTGTTTTGCATGCAAACGTGCAAACACGCGCGCGCACACACAAACACACACACACACACACACACACACACACACACACACACTTTAGTGACTTACGGATCTTGGTTCCAAATTCTTTTCCAGAATAGTGGTAACAATTCCCTCTTCTACCAATAATGCATTAATGGACCCATTTTCTTGTACCTTATCCAACATTTGTCATTTTTTTTTAACATTTGTCATTCTCCTGTTTTGTCATCTGTGCTAGTCTGAAGTTATGAATTAGGTGGACACATATCTTTAATTTTTAGACATATTAATAACTAGCATTTATAAACATTGCAAGGTTTCCAATTCTCATGACAACCCTGGGAGGTAAGGAAATTGAAGCTGGCAAAGATAAAGAGTTTTACCTAGGATCTTTGTTGTTTAGTTAAATCAGACTGTGAACTCATTTGTGGTTTGCTTGGCAGAGATACTGGAGTGGTTTGTCATTTTCTTCTCCATATCATTTTACAGATGAGTAAACTGAGGCAAACAAGCATAAGTGATTTGCCCAGGGTTAAATAACTAGTGTCCAAGACCAGATTAGAACTCAGGAAGATAGTGTTCCTGACTTCAGGCCTGGTGTTCCAATCTAGGGCTCACACAGTTGCCAAGTTGCCTAAGTGTGGATTTAAATTTAGGTCTTCCTGACTCCTGGTCCATTGCTCACTTATTGCTCAGGTTTGTCAAATAGAGAAAATTGGTGTATTTTTTTCCTTACCCTTTGTTACCCTCTTTCATGTTACTGGGTTATTTCACACATTCACATTTAAGGTTATGATTGTTAGATTTTGGTTTTCACATTTATTTCTTTTACATTGATTTTTTTTTTTCTCTTGCATTTGTTATTTCTGGTTTCTTTTAATTTTCTAGCATCATCATCATATTTATTCTGACCAGGAAGCATATGGCTTATTTTATTTTCCCTATCTCTAGAGTTCCTAAACCCCTATTACTTATTTCTTTTCTACTTCATCAATCCATCACATTATAGATCCAGATATCCCATCATTCTGCTATACCTCAAAGATATTTAAATATAAACATTCTTATTATTGAACAATAAACATTTATTTATATTTGTCCTCAGTTAATTGAGCTGCTTTTACTTCCTTCATCTTCTAAAACTCTTAAATTGGTCAGTGAGTTTCCTGTGAATCCATGTTGTTCTCCTTAGAAAGTGCTCTTTTTTCTTCCTAATGTGAATCATTTTTATTTGTATTTTATAAGTTTAACTCTTGAGAGAAGTCTATCTGACTTACCCTGTAGCATTGTAAACCATGCAACTGTAACCTTTTCTTATGCTGAATTTTTGAAATTGTATTTTTCAAAATTTAGGGTTAATATCAGACTTAATGTGATTTTTCTTTTCCTTCTCTATCTGAAATTAAAGCTACAGTAGGCACTTTTTAAATGTTTTACTTATTTATTTTAATTTGTTATGTATTTATATTTTCATTTACATTTTAACTACTATTCCTTTTCAGTTAAACTCAAATCTGGAATGGAAATTACCTATGCCACTTCCTCTTTTGAAGAATCATATTACCATCTAAGCAAATAAAAGTGTGAACACTCTGCCATTTTAGTCAATATCTTTAATTTGAACTAATTATGTCCTCTGGCTGATTATTAAAATTGAATGTACTGGTTGGGGCTTCATAGCTATCATTTAAAGAAGAATAACCTACAGTATATTTTGATTTTACGGTCAGTTTGTTTTAGATTATACAAACTGTATGTCTGAGTTAGTAGTGAATGGAAAACTTGCCAAATTCTCTACAGTTCTTATGGAATGCAATAATTAAAAGCTTAAGTGATGAAAAAGAAGAATTTGGCCATCAAGACTGAGTTGGGTTGATCTTCCAACCCTTCAGATTGCTAAGGGCAAAAATAGATAATCATAGAAAGAAATTTTAGGTCAGAGGCAGCTATTAACATTATTGTTAAATTATTAGTCAGAATAACTTTATGCAGAGTATGCTTATACTGCATTAATTTATCTTTCAAAGTTATTTTGACATATAATTAATAAACACTTTTTAAAAGTAGCAATTATCACTCTTAATGATCTCATGACATTTTGGCAAGCATTTTGTGTTAAATAAGTTACTTGTCCATTTTTGTTTATATGAAAACACTATGTAAATTCTCTTTGCTGCATGGTATACTTCTTTTTCGATATTAAATCTTTGCATCCATTCGTGTTGACACAGTGCAATTCACAGAGCAACTCACTCAAAACTAACTGCTCTTCTTTGATGGATGGTAAAATTATAATGTTTAGTTATATTTTGTAAAGCAGTGTTGGGGTCTTCTCTATGAAACGCACTATATAACCAAGGGTGTCATTAATAATGTTACATGCTAATTATGTAATCTCTTCTGAGTTCCTTATATAGCTAAATATTCTCAGTTTTACCGATTGACATTTAAAATAGCTTTGATAGTCTCCAACCTTACTGACGAGAGAGGAAATATAGGACTAAAACTGAAAGTTACTTTAAAAAATTAATATCTATTTAAATGCTTGACATACCATATAATTAAATTACAAAGAAATAAAGAATATTAACTATGTTATGCTTAAATTTTCTCCTGCATATATTAATTTATAGAACTGGATTCTGAAAACGTATTCACTATCATCCTCCTCAAGATTTCAATATTCTTCATCTTCCTAAATTCCTGGAGATTTCTGTACTCATATTTTTTGTAGCTGCTGACCTCTTATGATCTTCATTTCTTTTCTGCTTCAACCACCAATTAATGTAGGCTTATTTGAGATCCTGCCATCCCTTGATTCTGTTACACCTTAAAAATAATTTCAATATAAAGTGTTCCTTTCTTCTCTCCCCTACTCCTTTACTTCTCCCATTCCTGTACTTGCCCTTCATTGTGTCCCTCCATATTCTCCTGGTCTTTTAATAATAGTGTGGCTTTACTTTCTCTTCCACACAGGAAATCCATCTGTTCAATGATAGTCTACCCTTTACTCTCAGACCCTCAGTATTCCATTCTTTCTCTCTTCTAAACCCCAGACTTGGGTAATTCCTAGTTTTCTTTTTCTTTTTATTTAATTCATTTACTTTCTCTTTTGCTAATCCAGACCAGCTCACACTGCTGACACAGATATGAAATTGTGTTGATTCAATCCCCTCTGTTGTTTGGTATGTAAGTTAATGTGGATTCTCTCTGTTGTATGGAGATCCAACAGAGAGAATCCACATTAACTTACATTTATCTCTTCTGAAACCCTCTCCAAATTAACTGTTCTAAATGTTCTATTATCCAGTCAGGACCTCTAATAACCCCTCTAATGCTTACACTCTCAGCAAAGACCCTATTTTACTTAGTAGGCTGATGTCTACTCCTTTAAACTTGTCAAACAGTACAGCGAAAAAAGCGATAATTTTAGAGTAAGAAAATATGGGTTAAAATACAAACTTCAATAATAGGTATATGAGTAGGGACAAGTCATTGTGTTTCTGAGCCTGTATCTTCATGGAAGAAAATCAGGATAGTAACACTTAATGCTACTTACCTCAGGCATAAGGTGAGGGAAGTGTTATGTAGAGCTGTAATAATCACTGTTTTATAAACCTTATCCTAAGGTTTATATTTTAATATTATTATAATATTATTGTATAATGTATTATATTATATTATTATACAAATTACTAAGGCCCTGCCTTTCTTCATTCCTTCAAATATCAGAGGAATAGAGAGCCTTCCTATATGCTAAGTTTCATCCAATCTCGTCTGATTTTAATGTAGGAGTCACATATTCTCTTGGATCTTTGAATTCATAGTCTTTACTAGGCCTTTCCCTATGCCACAAGTATTCTCTGGTTACCTTAACCTAATAATACAGTTGCTTTGTCCTTGTTACTTCCTTAAACTATCATGCTGTCTCTTCCTTCCAAATAGCCAAACTTTTGACTATTTATGCTGCCTCTACTTTCTAACTACCCATTTAATCCTTAGCTTCATAAAATCTGACTTCTGTTTACACTGTATTACTGAAATAACTCTCTCTGAGGTCAGTGATAATGTTCTTAACAAAAAAAAATTAAGTGATTTTTTTTTCTATCTTCATCATTTCTGACCCATCCATAGTATCTGACCTGTTCCTATTTCTCTACTCTCTTGTCACATGGTTTCTGTTACCCTGCATTCTCATTGTTCTCTTCTCATCCTCCCATAGTGCTGTCCTCCCCCCTCCCTTTCATTTACAGCAAAGATTCTTAATCTGATATTCGTGAATTTTTAAAAATATATTTTATGATTATATTTCAGTATACTTTGTTTCCTTTGTACTCCTATGTAGTTTATTGCATTCATTTAAAACTATTATTTTGAAAAGGCAGCCATAGGCTTCACCAGACTGCCAAAAGTGTATATAATGAAAAAAAAAAATAGTTAAGAACCCCTTATCTATGCTTTTGTTTAGGGATCTAATCCACTCCCATGCCTAAAAGTATCCATGATTTCCTTATATGATTTACCTGACAACTTCTCTATGGTACTTATGTTCTATGTTGCCAGCATCCTACTGGAATTCTTGCCAGCACCTCTTACTTTGCATAAAATAAAATGGTGGTATATGAATGTAATGTACTGCATCCAGAGTCACAAACCATTGGTTCTGATTTCTGCTCTGCTACTTAATATCTATGTGAGATTGAATAAATCAATTAACATTCCTAGGCCTCTGTTTGCTCATCTGTAAAATGATTAGGTTGGACTAAATGTCCCCTACCATTTGCAAAAATCTTTTGCTTTTTTCCCTCCCCTCTGTGTATATGGTGATAAAATACTTTGACAGGAAAATAACGGTGAAGGGAGAAAAGAACCTATTATATCATAAAACACAATTCATTTCTGTAATAGGGAAGAATTCCTAGAAAAAATAATTTAACTTTTAAGTTATTCAATGGAAATCTAGGAAATGTATCATATCTTCCTATAATGAGGCCCATGGGTCTATCTTGAATCTCATCCAAGGGACTTCAATTACTGAGATACAGAACAAATCTTTTCTTAGCATGGTCTCACCAACTAATGGCAGAGACTCTAAGAATAGCATTAGAGGGACACATGGTATGTAAAATGATTTTACTAAAAAAACATTTGGGGGTTTTGAAAATATGATTCATCACCTCTTATACATTCATGGAGATAGTATTAATATTCTTCTGATGACAAGATTATGAACATGTGTATGTTTATGTTCTCACATAGATAATTTACAAATTAGCATTCTTAAGTAATGAACAATTGTTTGTAGAGTGGCAAAGAAAAGCAAAGACTTTAAGCAATGTGCTGAATACTTCTACATTGGCACTAGGTTTTCCTTTTTGTTTTACCCCTCAAATATAGTTTGGACAGGGGCAGCAGATATTAATGCCAACTTCCAGAATGGTCATGTGAACTTTGTGGAGGCAATAAAAATAGAATTATTAGAGAATGCATCCATTTAAAAAGGCTAATTACCATATCTCCTGTTGTTGGCAAACTTGTATGAGAATAGTTTTTTTATGTATGTGTTATGCATGTATGTATATATGTGTATGTATAAGTATGTGTGTATATATGTGTATGTATATGTGTATGTATGTATGTATATACGTATGTGTACGTATGTATGTGTGTATGAAAGTTTCTGGGAGTAAATTGAAGGGTGCCTAGGCATCCATCCTGTGAATCTTTTGTATTTGTAGTGATAGCAAAAATGATATGGCAAGCTATAGTTAACATTCACTGCCCCACTGTCTCTCTTGAACATAGGAAATCAGGAACAACAATGTTAGCCATGGGCAGTGGTGAATAATTTACTTCCCTTTTCTAGGTGATACATTTTCACAGCATGCAAAGCATGCAATATTATGTAGCTTTCTACCTGACACACCTTTACCCATTTGTCTGAAGAAAGTCACTTAGGATGATTTTTCCAAAGGAAGTGAATTCTAAGATAGAGCTTGACTAGAAGGAAGCAAGCCTATAGATTTTCCATTCTCGATAATTGTAGCTTCCCAGTGTTTTCATTTCTATAGAACAAATGCCTTGGCTGTAGTTATATCTAATCAGATGAACTCAGAATTCCTGTTTCAAGTAGTAGCTAATATATGATAAGCCATATTCGCCCCAGTTCCTGCCAAATTGGGCAAAGGGACTTTTTCAGCCTAGTAGGGTACCATTTAGTGACAGTAGTGATGCACTAAAAATGCAACTTTATCCAGCTCATTACACAGAGTGACTGGAAAACTTAGAGAAATAGATCCTGGTGTTTCAAAGGAAAAGGAAAAGGTCTACATGCGTGATACTTACAATACCTCAGCAGTTCAAGAACTGAACCTTTCACCTTATCTTTGTCGGTGATAAATTTTTGCCTGAAACCCTTTCAGGTTCAAGATGAGAAATCATCTGTACTCAACAGAAAGGGAAATGGAAGGGGGAGGGAAGAGACATACTATTGGCCTACTTCAATAAAATGGGCTATTCATGCTTGAAAGAGCAACCAGTGCTGCAAGAAAGGGGAGCAGTGATTGCTTCATTGCCACTGGTGTATTGGGATTGCCAGATTGCAGATGAACTTCATCAGCACATGCAAACACTGTACCTGCTCTGACCTCAACCTTCTTTCCATTTACTCACAGAGAAGGAACAGCTCTTAGTGTTGTAATACCTTTTATCAAAAGGAGGCTTCATAAGTGGGTCCTTTAGGAAAATGAAATGTGAACTAAGGTGTTTAAGAGCAATTGTGGATATTTTATTAACACAGTAAGATAACTTTAAAGTCTTCTATCGAGATTCCCCTCAAACTATGTAAAAGGGGACTCTGAACAACTTCTGGAGCCCCAGCACCCACAGAACGACACAGAGAAGCTAACCTCCCACTGAGGACAGCCCAGCAGCCCTGCAGGAAGGATCAGCGCAGTGGTCTGGGACCTGGCAGCTCGCAGAGCGCAGAGCGCAGGAGCCGAGCCCAGGTCCGCATGAGCCGAGGTTTTAGCCCCAGGGCGACAGGGCCAGCAGCTTGCTGGAGGAACCCCAGAACACCAGGAACCCTGGCGACTCCAGAATTATCAACACAGACATGCCTAGGACAAAGTAAGAGGTTAGTGTCCTATGGACTTTGGGACCTGTATTTGGGGAATGCGTCAGCTCCCTCCCCTGGGGGCTAGAAGCTGCTGAGGAGACATGCCATTTTGTAGTTTTCAGAGGCATTTCCGGCTCCCAGCCTACAAATCGTAGGGAGATCCAGCGATCAGTCTTGGGGGGTAATCGCTCTTGCTTTAACCTCCTGGATCTGGATTGTGATCTAGGGTGGAAGTTGTGGGTGGGTTTACAGCTTGCCAGAAACGGAAGTTGCCCCCCACACTTTCGGGACGAAAATTCCTCTATCTGGCCTTAAAGCCATAGTGTGGCAACAAGCCCAAAAGTCAAGCAATTAAGTGCAACATGCCAAGGCAAAGGAAACAGAAAAATGCAACCCTAGACTCCTATTTTGGGGGCATAGAGCAGGAAAAGGACTGTGAGGTCAGAAGTCCTGCTCCAAAAGCCCCAGGGGAAAACATGAGCCGGTTGCAGGCCATAGAGGACCTTAAGAAGGACTTTAAAAATCAAATAAGAGAAGTGGAGGAAAAATTAGAAAGAGAAATGAGAAGGATGCAGGAAAAGTATGAAATGAGGTCAACAGCCTGACTGAGGAAAACAACACCTTAAAAAATAGACTAGCTCAAATGGCTAAGGAGGCCCAAAAGGGCATTGAGGAGAAGAATGCCTTAAAAAGTCGAATTTGCCAGATGGAAAAAGAATCTCAAAAGTTCACTGAGGAGATTCATTCCTTCAGAGTTAGACTGGAGCAAATGGAAGCTAGTGACTTTATGAGAAATCAAGATGCTGTTAAGCAGATCCAAACAAACGAAAGATTAGAAGGCAATGTGAAATATCTCATGGAAAAACCACTGACCTGGAGAATAGATCCAGGAGAGACAATTTAAAAATTATTGGACTACCTGAAAGCCATGATCAAGGAAAGAACCTAGAAATCACCCTTCAAGAAATTCTCAAGGAAAACTGCCCTGATGTTTTAGATCCAGAGGGCAAAATAGAGGTTGAAAGAATCCACAGATCACCTCCTGAAAAGATCCCAAAAAGAAAACTCCCAGGAATATTATAGCCAGGTTCCAGAATCCCCAGATCAAGGAGAAAATACTACAAGCAGCCAGGAAGAAACAATTTCAATATTGTGGAAACACAATCAGAATAGCCCAGACCTGGCAGCTTCTACACTGAGGGATCGAAGGGCATGGAATATGATATTCCAGAGGGCAAAAGAACTGGGAATGAACCCAAGGGTCACCTCCCCAGCAAAACTGAGTATTTTGTTTCAGGGGAAAATATGGTCATTCAGTGGAATAGAGGACTTTCAAGCATTCTTGAGGAAAAAACCAGAATTGAATAGAAAATTTGACATCCAGACACAAGAAGCAAGAGATGCCTGAGAAGGTAATCAGGGAAAAGAAATCAAAAGGAACTAATCAAAGTTGAACTATTTACATTCCTATATGGAAAAGCAATAACGGTGACTGATGATATCTTTCTCACTATGAAAATAATGGAAGAAGGGGGTGTGGTCATATGGATACATATGTGAATGTGTGTGTATATGGTTACAGTTATATATGGATAGAGGGCATAGGCTGAATTTGTTGGGAAGGGAGAATACTCAAGGGATGAAATTATGAGGTGAGAGGAAAGTGGCAAGAGGAGATGGGGAGAGACAGGGTAGGGTAAACTATCCCATGTAGAAGAAGCAAGGGGAAGTGGTTGCAAAGGAGGGGGAGAATAAGGAAGGCTAAAAAGGCAAAACCACATTCACATTGAATTTGTTTCAGGGAGAAAATGACATACAAACTAAATGGGATATCTCAACCTGCAGCAGGATAGGGGGAAGGGGAATGAGAGGAGGGATGATGGATGGGAGGGCATCCTTGGGGTGAGGGGAGGCTGGAAGTACCCACTATAAAAGAGGGACAGGATCATGTAGGGAATGGACCAGGTGGGGGGTGGGATGAGTGGGAGGGAATTATAAGCAGCCTTGTACAATATATCTACTATGATAATGTTTTGCATAGCTAGACATGTACAACATATACTGAATTACTTATCTCCCCAGAGGGAATGGGTGACAAGAGAGGAAGGAAATGGATCTGAAATTCGAGGTCATAACATTAATTGTTTCAAATATATATAAATACTATTATTAATACTCTTTTGCTTGTAATAGGAAGATAAGATGTGCAGGCATTGGGACACAAAGATTTACCTTCCTCTAATGGAAAAGTCGATGGGGGTATGGGAGAAGGTATGGGAGAGAGCAGATTGAAGGAAGCGATATCTTGTGGGACTACTATTCTGGGAGGTTGGGTAGGGGAATAATGCAGGGGAAATGATTGTAACTCAAAATCTGGCGGAAATGAATGATGTAAAACAGAAGTTAATAAAGCATTTGTTTAAAAAAAAAGTCTTCTATCAATGAAAATTATAGGGTCACACATTGAAAGGTGAAAGGGACTTGCATGCCATCTAGCCCAAGATCTCAGTTTTGCAGAGGAGGAAACTGAAGAGTTAAGTGACTTTACCAGGGTCATTCAGATTGTGGCTGCCTGATGCAGGGAAGACTCTGAATCTGAATCCAGTACTCTATCTGTTGTGCCATATCACATCGTTTAAAACAATTACAACTTGGGGCAGCTAAGTGGCATAACAGTGGCACAGTGACTAGAGCACTGGCCCTGGAGTCAGGAAGACCTGAGTTCAAATCCAGTCTCAGACACTTGAAAAACTTACTAGCCATGTGACTTTGGGCAAGTCACAATCCCAAATGCCCTCCAAAAAAAAAAAAAAAAAAAAAAAGCAAAAAAAAACCAATTACAACTTGGCAGATGTTTCATTTTCTTGTATACAGATATAAAATGGAATTCACCTCAAAGTCCTTTACTGTTCTTTGGTAATAAAATAAATGAAAGAAAAACACAAAAATTGTTAAAAGAGTATGCAAGATTAGAATGCAGCAGTTTTTACTCTCCAAGGCAAGTCACATGTTGCTCTGTTCTAAAATATGTGCCCTAAGTGGAGAGGAAAGGGGCCTGGGTGAGCATCTCAAGAGTGGCGTGTGTGTGTGTGTGTGTGTGTGTGTGTGTGTTTGCATATGTATATAAATGTTTAATCTTTGAGTCAGAGGATAATGTCAGGAGATGTTGCAGTGTAGGGTTTCTAGGAGTACATTTCTCAGGAAGTCTTTACATAGTGGAAGGTACAGATAGCTTAACTACCTGGAGTCTATCAGTGAACACACAAAATAAATACTTTATGTCTAGGGCATTGAATTAAGTCAATGCCCTTCAAAAAAGTAGCCTGGAAGGGAAGTGAATTGATAGAAATCGTAGGTTAAAGGATAATACTTTTCATAAGTCAGGTCTGCCAAGTAAGATTATATCTAGTAAAGAAGAGATTCCATCTATTTAAAGAAAGGGGGTACATTTTTAATCTGAATAAATTGCTCTCTTTACCCTTGCCACCCTCTTTTTTCTTCCTTCTTCTAGAACTAAGCTATCTTTGGGATTAAACTTGATGTGCTTATTTTCCAGGCTAAAATATTAGGAATTTTCTGGAACAGATGAGCATTCTTTTAAAAGTAAATAATATCTTGAGCAAGTATTTTTTTATTAGACACCTCACTAAGAAGAAAATTGCATTTATTCCTTCAGAAGTGTCTATTAAGCAACTCAATATGAAGGGCAATGTAGTAGATGTACTTTGGGGATAAAGAAATATAAAACACTATACTTATCCTCATGGAGCATTTTTTAACAGAAAAGTCAAAACTACGATGTGAAACAATTAGAATATGATTAAATGTGAGGAGGGTAGGTATTTTGGAGGAAAGGTCAGTGGAAAGTTGAGTATTTAGGGAAGAAATTGATGTACTTGAGCTGAAATTCGAATGATAGAGTATTTAGATAAGACATGAAGAAATTCTAGAATATGAGCTTGGACAAGAAAGACTGGGTTAAGGCTAAGAAGGTAATAAATAAGATAGAGTTAAGAGATGTTTTAATACTTGCCTAACTCATGGAGAGGTTATGTCAGGGAACGCTGGGAAGTGGATAATATACTAGGTGATGTTTGATTATGGAGGACCTTAAATTATAAGCAGGAGATTTTGAACTTACTGCAGCTGACTATAGAAAGCCTTAGTGTTTCTTGAAGAATGTCATGTTAATGTAGTTGTACTAATCAGCCAGAGGATACAATTAGTTCCCAGAAAAGACATTTAATGAAATAGCATAGTAATAAAGTAACAACAAAATATTCATTAACCTTGAGCTCACTCCCCTATAAATATACCTTCATTGAGAAGTATGATGGGGAATACATGGATGGTCCAATTGTTGGAGGTAGAGGGAGATATCTTATACCTTTGAAGCATCTGACAGTAGCATAAAACTGCTATTTGGCCTGTTTCCTGTTCGGTGTATATTCTGTTCTTGCTTACCTAGCATAGAGTTTATGGTGGAACTAAAAATGGGGTTATTTTAGGAGATATCTGCTGGATATTCCCATTACATAACTGTCTCCTTTTGGCAGAAAACTTATATATGTAAGCATTCTAGAAAACTCATCAGAGGGTCCAAAGCACAAAGTATGCAGTCAGTTCTTATAGTTAAAATAGTTATATGGAGATGAGAAGGTCTGGCTCCAACATTTAAAATCTATGTACAGTGAAATGTACTCTAAATTATATACAAGGCTCCTGTAGGAAGCTTCCCATACATAACAGACTCACCTTGTGCAGGTTGCTTCATCAGAGTCTGGCCTACCAGCCATCTCTGTGGGCCAAAAGCAGATCCAGAAAGCTGCAGAGCAGTCAGCTGCTGAGAGGTGATTGTGATTTCCCATAAGTCAAGAGTGTCCTTGATATAATTTTGAATCTTTATTTGAATGAATTGAAACTTTGTAGAGCAAAAGGGCTCTATCTGCCTCATTATTAGCCCAACATCTCTGTTGTCCCCCATCTGGGCTCATAGCTTGACCCAAGTTGATCCCCAACTATCAAGTCATCTTCAGCATCACCTGATCACCTGATTGCCCACCTAGCATCCACTAGGTATGTGGTTATTAAGGCTTTCCTTATATCTAGGAGGGAAACTGTGTATTCAGGTTTTTCAGGTTGCCACTAGGCCACAGCAGTGGCTTTCAACAGAAACCATATCTTCAGGGCTCCCTGCTACTTAGAAATTCCATTTCTTGGAGGGTACCATGAATAGTGGCAATGAAGTACTAAAGTTTTTTGCAGTCACCTCTCTTAGCCAAAGATTATGAAGTACTTACCCTCAGTCAAGGTAAATATAGGTTGGGGGAGCAGAAGGATGACCAACATAAGGGAATATTTGATATTGGAACTTAAAAAAATTTTCTCTTCTGCTCTCCTTCTTCTCTGACTTCTTTAATCTCTTACCTGGCTTATGGAAATAGCCCCATCATACACTATCTTTTATTATATCCTACATTATCCTTTATCCCATCTTAAGCCCTTAAGTAGAATATAAGCTCATTAAAAAAGGAACTACATCAGTTGTTACATGTATCCAGAACACCTGGTACAACGACTTATATAGTAGGTAATTAATATTTTAATTGAATTATAAATCTGTAATTTAGTGCATCAACTTTCTTTTTCTAGTTACATATCATTTTTAGATTTGATAAACATATCTTCATCTCAACTACTGTAAACATTGAAGAGATCAGGTACAAGGAGAGAGACCTACGGTACTAGAGAGTGCCTTTTAAAAAATCAATCCAGTGATTAACAAAGTAATATATCATGTGTTCATAATACCTCGAAAATATAGTAGTCTAAGGATTTGTACCTAGCAGGTATTAATTCCCCATTCTAACACTTTTTTCCTTCTCCAATCCTCTTCATAGTTGCTATTATAATGCACTTACCTCCCTCTTCTGCTGCTTCTACTTGGCAAGGAATAGTGGGAGGCTCTATAGTTTCTTCATATACCACCATAACAGGTTGCTGAAGGATGGAGTCAGTATGCTGTGTGGTGGAGATGATGCTAATGTCAGAAATATCTCAGTGCCTTTTCTTCATTTTTTTTTCTGATGAAATAGATTGAATGTAAAGAAGGCAGAAAAAGGAGAAATTAACAAAAATAACTCCATTTATTTTAGATCTGGTAGCAGCATGGTATAGATGAAGCATAATATAGGAGGTAGAATCCTAATTTGGAATCAGAAAGACTGAAGTTCAAATTCTGGCTCCGGCTCTTTCATAGATAAGCCACATAGTCTTTATGTGGTTTAGGCAACTCACTAGACTTTACCTACTGTCATATATGGGTTGTGATTTATACTAATGGAAGTATTTTCTATTATCTTTCTGTGTACTGTTAAAAATCACAGATCCTTTGTATATTCACCTTTCTAACACAATATCATGTGCAATACGTGAGATTTTTTTAAACTGTAAAAACCAGATTCTTCACATGCTTACCTTTTAGTACACTTGTTATGGACTATAGTGGGGCAGAACATGAGTAAAGTCAGAGATGGGAGAAAGCAGAACAACAACGGCTGAGTACTGCTAGTTTGAATAAAATGTAGAATACATTAAAGACAGCAGTATGACATGAAACCAGAATAGCAGGTTGGAGTCAGATTGTAAATAGTACGGAATATGAATAACAAATTTAAGATTTGAATGCAGAGAGGAGAGCAAAGGATAGATTGCACAGGGGATACACTAGGGGCAAAAAGAACAGTTAGAAATCTGATAGAATAGTCATGGTTAAAGATAATAAGAGCCTCAACTAGTGTGGTTACAATGAAGGTAAAGAATAGCAGAACTATTGTGACAATTTTTGCAGAGGTAGAATTGGCACAACCACCAGATGGGCTGTTGTGGGTAAATGAGAAGACAGTTTGAGATGATTTTCAAATTTTGAGTGAAAGGACTATGGTGTCATAAAAATAGAGAATTGGGAAGGGGTAAGTTTTGGGTAGAAGATAAACTAAGTTTACAGTTGGACATTTAGAATGCTCTGGGCTAGGATTTATAAATTATCCGTATAGAGGTGACAAGTAAAGGCATGAATATGGGCAAGAATGCCAAGGAAGAGAGGAAAAAAAGAGATCAGGAGAGAACTTTTGATGCCATGACTGAAAAACGACTAAACAATGACAGCAACATCAACAACAACATAATAGCCCCCTAACATTTACAATAATGGGGGAGAATTGGAAAATTTATAACAAAAATACATAATTAAATCAAATCCCTACATTAGCTATATCCAAAAGATGTATTTCTCAATCTATGCCCTAAGTCCATCACCTCCCTGTTGAGAAATGGATAGCAACTTTCATCATGGATTCTCTGGAGTTCTGGTTGGTACTTGCTTTAAGAATTCTTAAGACTTAAGAATACTTAAACGTTTCAGATTTGTTTATCTTCATAGAATTATTTTTATTTTAAAAAATTTTCTCTTGCATTTTCCATTCTGCATCAACTTACTCTGAAACTATCCCTTTTATCATTTCCTACGGGATAATTTTCTATTACATTCACATGAGATAATTTGTTCAGCCATTCCCTGATTGATAGGCACCTCCTTTGTTCCCTTTTTTTCTCTCACAACAACAGAAAAGCTATTATATTCTTATGCACATGGGTCCTTTTTCAGTTTTTTAAAATTTTCTTGAAGAATGTCCCTAGTAGTTATATCTGTGGGTGAAAGGGTACATACAGCTAAATAACTTTTGAGGCATAATTCCAAATTGTTCCCCATAATGGTTAGATAAATAATTTGTAGTTACAATATGGCATAAATAGACAATTTTCACCTAGCACCTCATGTGTATATGCATATATGTGTGTTTGTATGGTATGTGTGTATGTATGTATCTGTATAAACATTGCCAGTTTGATGGGTTGACGTAGAACTTAAGTGTTGCTTTAAATTTCATTTATCTAATTATTAGTGATTTGGCATAATTTTTCATATGACTATTGATAACTTGGATTTCTTGCTCTGAAAATCTCATATCCTTTCACCATTTTTATCAATTGGGGAATTATTATTATTATTATAGATTTGAATCAGGTCTTTGTAAATCTTGGAATTTTGCTCCTTTTCAGAAAAACTTGATGGCAAAAATTTTTCCCCCCAGTTACCTAATTCTTTTTTGATTTTAGCTATTTTGGCAGTGTTTCTATATAAACATTTATATTTTATATAATTAGCATTTTGTTCATCTTCTTTTTCACTTTGAGAACCCAGTCATGAGTTCTTATCTTATCTTTGTTTTTCCATCTCCAAACATGGAGGTGCCCAAAGGGATCTTTGCATTATGTCTGGATTGTCTAAAGTGGAGGATTCCCTACCAGATGGGTGGGTATAGCCTCCTTTAATTGGCCATGAAGCCTTTTGGCTGCATCTTTAAAACTGGCAGGAATCAAACAGTTGATCTTTTTCTACTGCTTTTTCTGGGTAGCATTCCTTCCTGTTGTTTTGATAGATGAAGATCACAGTTCACTTACAGTGTGCATGTCTTGATCTGAGAACTTCTATCTCCTTTGCTTTCTCTTTCTGACTTCATTTTTGAGCAATGGGTGTGGAAGTTTTTGTTTCTGTCTTGTTCCAGGTGTTTTCTGTCCTATGCCATTTGTCCTCAGTTTCATTTATCAGCAGTGATCTCTACTTGACTCAGGAGTTGTGGCCAAGTTGTGGCTAAGTTGTGGCCAATCTTGGACCCAAGATCGAAGACCCAACCCAACAAGGAAGCTTTTCTGGGAGAATCCAAGACACATGGGGTTTGGAGCTTGGGACCTGGGACTGTGCTCTATGGGAAACAAGCTAAGCTATGAACCTAAACTCATTCTTCTGCCTAAAGACAGAAATGGTATAAGGAAGGCATGGGCAGAGGGGGAAGGCAGAGAAGGGGAAATGCCTATTACCTGTTAGAGGAGTAAATGTGTATATTTGTGATTATATCTATATTTATATATAAACATATAATAATTTCCTTGATATGTAATTGGGGGAAATAATAAATTATTAAAGGGAAAAAAAGGATGACATCATAAATTTCATTTTTCCTTGTAGTACAGAGTTCATTAATTCATGTGCAAATGAATGATGTTTTGGAGTCATGCAGAGTTGTACTGTGCATGCAAAGAGACTAGAGTTGTATATGCAAAGAGACTAGAAGTTCAAACAGTATGGATGATGAGCCATTTGAATGTTATGAATTATAATCAGAAATAAATTATAGCCATGGCAATTAGAAAAAAAGCATGAAATCCATGTTTATTTATGTAAAAAGTTTGCCAGCTAGAGAAGCATGAATACTGTTTGCTTGTAATAAATAAGCATGTAATAAATGCTTAATAATGAATGTTCTCTATATCTGTGTCTCTATTTATCTAGTAGCATTATCTGGTGATTTACTAGTGATGTCAACTTGATTAGCTTGATTTCATCTTTACTCTCCTTAAAAGACTCGTGATGTAGTCTGTCCTTATGTAAAAGTCATGAGTTTTTCCTGTGTTTTATATAATTCATTTATACTTCTTATTGCCAATGTAAAGCAATTACTTCAAGGTATGAGATCTTCTCTACTTCATCTGCCACTTACATTAGAGGAGGAAACTTGAATATGTATGAATGCAAAGAAAAAAGAAAAGAAAAAGAAAGAACTCTATGTTAAAGGAAAGATTAGAGATGGCGCAGAAGGTCAGAAATGGCTGAAAGAATTGAAAAATCCTATTTAGAGAGTTGGGTAATAAATATTTCCATTCCTTTGAGATTGGAGGTAAGGATGAGAAGATAGATTTAGGGCTGAGAGCAGTGATAGTCTGAACAACTAGAATAAGCAAAATGGAAAGTAATCCAGATTTAGTAAAGTTTATTTTAGAAAGGTAGGGATAGTGAAAATCTAACAAGGGTATTTAGGGAGTATTTGAATTAACTATTACATTTTGTGGATTAATATTGCCATTATATCTAGTAAAGCACGAATAACTGTGAGTCTTCCGAGTCCCAAAGTAAAATCTGTATGTGATATTTATCTTATAGCATTAGAGACAATATGGTAGCATGGATAGAAAGGTGACCTCAAAGTCAGGTAGACTTGGGTTCAAGTCTTCACTCTGAAATATCCTGGCTGTTTGTCTTTGGAAACGTGTTTTCTTGGGTAGGCAAAGGACATCAGCATTTGGGATCACTTGTTTGAGACTAGGATTTATGATGAACGTGCTCACTAATCTGTAGCACAAATCTAGATGCTTCTCTATAGGAAGCTTTTGTCTCTGTAGACTGGAGAAAGTGTTGAAGAGAGAGAGCATTAGTAAGGGGATATGACTAGTCTGATATCTCATTGCTTGAGTAATGGTAAAGGTAAATGAAGTTAAACTATTACATTAATTCCTAGTAGACAAGGAAAACTGAAAAGTTTTCTCTGATAATTTGCTTTTGGAGATTATGTCAAAATACAGCAATACTGTGGGAAAATGACAAGGGTTTACCTATTGGAGGTAATAGGGAATTGCCTTCAAGAATTTGTCATAAGGTCATAAGGCAATGTGAAATCTGATTTATTCTCCTTTGCCTCAAAGCCTAGAACTAGGAGCAAGAAGTGGAAATTGCAGAGAGACAGATTTTTAGTTTGATAAAATCCCTAATAATTAGTACTATCTAGAAGTCTAGAGTTATCTCTCTAGGAACAGATTCAGATTTCTCTTACTGGAGGTCTTCAAGCAAAAGCTAAATGGATACCTGTCAATTTTCTTGTAGAAGTGGATTAGTTTTCAGTTATGGTTTGGATCAGGTAGCCATTTGGAACTCGAAGATTATGTGGTATTGTGATTAAAAGATTTAAAGCAAGAAGGGACATTGAAGACTGTCTAAGTCTAACCCTTGTATTTTATAGGTAACCAAACTGGTATGGAGACTATTAAGTATTGGAGATGGAAAAACACATAAGAGGTCAACCAGGCATAGAAATGTTCAATGGCTACACAGGTATTAAGTGTCCAAGGCTGAATCTGAAAGTAATCTTGACTCCCAAGTCTTAATGCTGCCTCACCCTGGGTATCTTTTTTTCCAAATTCAAAATGAGAAGATTGGGGCAAGTAGTTTTTAAAGTTTTTTCCCAACCCTGTTTCTGTACAACTAGTATCCCATTAATATGTTATTGCTTCTGTTTTTTTTTTTTAACCTATTTAATCTATGACTTGGATAAAGACAAAAATGGAATCCTCATCACATTTGTAGATTATACAAATTATACAAAGAGATGGTTAATAAATTAGGTGGCAGTGTCAGGATCCACAATCTCGAAAAGGTTAGAAGTCTGGCCAAATCAAATGATGCAAAAAAAAAAAATATTTGCTTTTTGTAGGGCAATTGGGGTTAAGTAACTTGCCCAAGGCTACACGGCTAGGTTTTTTTGTGTGTGTTAAGTGTTTGAGGCTGGATCCGAACTCAGGTCCTTCTGACTCCAGGGCCGACACTCTACTCACTGCGCCACCTAGACGCCCCGAAATGATGCAAAATTTAATAGAAATAAAAACACATGCTTAACTGAAAAAGTTCTGTAAGTATAAGTTAAAGGAGGAGTGGTTTGATAGCATTTCATCTAAAAACCACAGGGGATTTTAATGGATTACAATGTCAGTTTATGTTGACATAGTAATATTGCTGGCACCAAAACTACTTCTCTTCTAGATTAGCTTTTAAGAAATATATTTAACCAAAATAAATTCCCACTGTAATCTATCGCAGTCAAACCATAACTGAAACATATTTTCTTGTTGATGAAGTATTTTAGAAAATATGTTGATAATTTTGTAGGTACTCAGAGAAAAGTAATCAGGATGGTAAAAGTTCTAGAAATATTTCCATGTAAAGATCACTTGAAAAATTGGGTATCCTCATCCTGAAGAAGAGAAGATTTGAGGATTTTTTTGTAGTTTGTTCTTTTGGAGGGGTAGCATTGGGCAGGGTGGCATGAGGATATAATTATCCTCAAATATTTAAAGGATTGTTGCAAAGAAGAGTGATTAGACTTGCTCTGTTTGGCCCCTGAGTTTAGAAATCATGGGTTGAATTTGTAGGAGACATTTAAGGAAATCTTTGATTAGTGACTCTAAAATAGAATGGAATTCCTAAGGAAGTAGTGGATTCTTCCTCATAAGAAACCTTAATTGGAAAACTGGATATCAGATGTGTTGTAGAAGAGTCTTATTCAGATATGGGCTGGAATAGATGTTCTGAATTGCCTTCCAACTCTGAGATTTATATTTTGACACCAACACATGTAGTCACCATTAGTCAATCAGAGTTATTAAATAATGTTATTAACAGTTATTAAACAGTTATTAATGTTAATAACAGTTATTAAATGACTATGGGTCAGGCACTGCGCTAGGTCCCAAGAACACACACACATACACACACACACACAGACCAAAAACAAACAAAAACCCAACCAGTCCCTGCTTGCAAAAAGCTTACAGTGTAATATGGGAGACAGTATGACAATATGCAAATGACTAAATAAAAATGTATACAACATGAATTAGAGATATTTCAGAGAAAAAGCACTAAAGATTCATGAACATTGGGAAAGGTTTCTTTTAGAAGGGGAGACTGTGCTGATACTTGAGGGAACCAGTGAAGACAAGAGGTAGAGACAGTAAGGAAGAAAGTTCCAGGCATTGGGGACAGCCAATGAAAATGCCTGAGAGACGGAATGTCTTTTACTCAAAATAGCAAGAAGGTCAGTGCCACTTAATCAAAGAATATGTGGGGGCAAGGGATAGGGAACAAGGTGAATAATGTAAAAGAAGACTAGAAAGGTAGGAAGGGGAGAGTTTAAATGCCAAAGATGATTTCATATTTGAAACTAGAAGCAACAAAGTACCTAGATATTTATTGAAGGGGGAGTGATCTAATCAAATATGTCCTTTAGGAAGACCAATTTGACATCTGACTGAAGGGTGGATCAGAGTGGGGAGAAACTTGAAGTAGAGTGATCCACCATCAGGCTATTGTAATTGTTCAAGACTGAGGTGATGAGAACCTGAACCAGAGTGGTGACAGAGAGGAGAGGAGGGGGTTATTCAAGAAATGTTACCAAGGTATAAATGACAGGACTTGCCAACTTATTGGTAATCAAACTTAGACAAGACATGTAGAGGGTTTCAATCAAATTAATTGTCACTTTAGAGACTGCTAAATTCTTGTGTGTTTACATTGTGGGGCCTCTGGGATTAAGGTTTACTCATTCATTCTCCCCTTCTTTCCCCATAAAGTTTCCTTCTATAATATTGTGATATTGATTCTTTCAGGATAAGAGTTGGTGAGAGCATTTTGGCTGGCCATCATATTTTTTTCCTAGGATTCTAAGTAGTAGTACTCAAGAGGACTGCAAACGTTCTTTTAAAAATATTATTAACCTCTTTGCTCATGAGAGACTATGACAAGGATGCTTCATCCTATTTAGAGTCCCAGAAGTTTAGTCTGTAGCAGAGACAAGTGAGGATTTCCAAGAAAGAATGCCTGGAAAGTTACAGCTTGAAAACTATGAAACTAGGTAACACAAAGGGAAGAAGATGTTTGACATGATATCTCAGAGGAGGTTCACAGGTATCTTAGTGATGTATATTTATAGACACAGTCCTGCTGGTTTCCCTGATAGCTTCTCTAATGAGTTAACTTTGAAACAGTGAACTACTGACTGTGAATGATGACAGAACAAATGGGAAACAGGTACTGAGACAGCACAGGAAATAGAGGAATCAAAAGGGGTAAGAAAAGAGTTAATTGTGGAGGATTTCCTGAAAGAAAAACATTATTAACTGAGATTTTCAAAATTGGAGTCAAGGTGGATGACAAAAAAGAAAAGAGAGGACACAGCACACTAGGAAGGAGAATGGTATCTCCAAAGAGAGAAATGGGAACTACAGAAATGTATACAGAAAGAAAAGTCCATGGTAGGAGTAATGAAAAATAGAGTTCTAGATGAGTGGAAGAGTTGGCTAATGGAGAAGTGGCTAGTGGCTAATGGCTAATACTAGATAGCTTAGACTTTACCTAGTAGATAAGAGGTAACAACCATAGATGTCTGGACATGTAAGTAGTGGTATAGGAAAATTAAGCTTGCAGCAGTGTATAAGTATATTGGAAGAGAGAAACAAGGAAACCAACCAATAGACTATGGTAATGAAAAAAGGGATAGTTATAACAGACAATATGAGAGGAGGATCAACAGGATACGGGAGGGAGGGAGAAAAAGGAATAAAGAAGGACTAGAAGGCTGGGAATGTGAGGCTGGGAGAAGAAAGGACACACATTAAAATGGATGAGGATGATGATGGTGATGATGATGATGATGATGATGATGATGATGATGATGATGATGATGCAGGAAATGGTGGCAATTAGTGGTACATTGATAGGGTGAACTCTTCAATGTACAAAGTCTCAGAGGTAGAGAGAGATACCCTATTGTTAAAAGAAGAATTGGGCCAGAGAAAAGAGGACGAGATTTTAGAGATCACTAAGCTGAAAACTCATTTTACACGTGAGGAGTCTGAGGCTTAAAGAGAGGTCACATAGATAATTGGCATCAGAGCCAGTGCATTTTCACTCTAATTTGCAATCAGTGTAATTTAATTGTCATGTATTAGGCTTACAACAACATTGACAGTTCAGGATAGGGTATGATTTGATGGAATATACATTGACCAAAACTGAAGATTTGATGGAACTCTATTTCTATTTTGAAATAATATTCGCAGTATAAGATTTTCAGATTCAGCAAATTATTATCACTATATTTTTGGTAAAAGTTGAAATACTAAATCATCTCCTCCATAGAAAAATGATATGCAACACTCTTTCATTTCTTTGCCAAAGGCTTTTCATTAATTGGTTCATAATAAATGGACTTGTCCCTAGAAAGTAATTGGAGAAAGATTACAAAAGATGGTTGATATTTGAAAAAAAAAATTTTTTCTGCACAAAAGGATATTTAGAAGAAGAATCAGTACTGGCAAAAAAAAAAAATGTCTCGTGCTGCCAATGCAACTGCTTGAATAATGCCATGTGATTGTCCCATAGTTATGCAGCAGCATCATTTAAAGCATGTGTACATGTATACATAGAGTTGATTATTAGAGCACATCATGCCTCACGTTATTTTAAAATACATAATTAACAACTATAAAATTTAAGAGGATGATAATGAAGATAAAAGGTAGAGGACTAGAATAATTTGTTTTTTAGGTGTTCTAGTAATGAAAGAGTGTGTACATTAAGAAAATAAGCATCCCAAATTATGAAATTATGTTTATAAAGAGCACATATATATATACACATGTATATATGTATGTATAAACATAACAATGCCTTATGTATATATATGTGTATACATATATGTTATATAAAATATATGTTATGTTATATATAATATATGTGTGTGTATATATGTGTTGTGTATATAACATAAACACAGATAACATTATACAAAAAAGGTTCTCTATATAAGTTCTACTTTGCTGGCTTCTAGTGTCATGGAGTTCTTTTTTTTTTTTTTTTAACTTTTCTTAGGGTAGTTGGGGTTGAGTGACTTGCCAAAGGTCACATGGCTAGTAAGTGTGGCAAGTGTCTGAGGCTGGATTTGAACTCAGGTCCTCCTGAATCTAGGGCCAGTGCTCTATTCACTGCTCCACCTAGCCACCCCTGTGTCATTGAGTTCTTGAAGGCTTTATCAGTGGAACAAAATCTCTGGCAGGTTAAATGAAGATAGGAAGGCTTTCAACATGGTTTGGTTGATAAATTGGTTCTGACATATAGTATAGAAAAGCTCATCACCAAGCAGATTTGTAATGATATAAAGTTACTGGCCATGTTAATCCATAAAATAAATAAAAAGGATAAATGAACCTCAATCATGATCATGTGTGCCTTCTAATACTACTTTTATGGCCTTTTCTCAATTTTTTTTGCCCAAATGCTTTATTAATTTCTGGTTTACATCATTATTTTCTGCCAGATTTTGAGTTACAGTTTTTTCCCCATTTTCCCCACACACTCCACCCCAGAATAGCAGTCCCACAGGATATCCCCTTATCCAATCTGCTCTCTCCCATATCTTCTCCCATACCCCCTTTGCTTTTCCAGTAGGGCAAGGTGAATCTCTGTGCCCCAATGCCTGTATATCTTATTTCCCAGTTATATGTAAAATAGAATTAATAATAGTATTTGTATATTTTTAAAACATTTTGTTTCAAAACTTCAGTTTCCAGATTCATTCCCTTCCTAACTTTTCACACACCATTACTGGGAAGACAAGCAATTCAGCATATGTTGTATATGTGTAGCTATGCAAAACACCACCATAGTAGATAAATTGTAAAAGACTGACTATAGGGGCGGAGCCAAGATGGCGGAGTAGAAACAGCTCATCCAAGCCACTCTGCCGCCACATTCCCCCCAAACAATGTAAAAGGGGACTCTGAACAACTTCTGGAGCCCCAGCACCCACAGAACGACACAGAGAAGCTAAACTCCCGCTGAGGACAGCCCAGCAGCCCTGCAGGAAGGACCAGCGCAGTGGTCTGGGACCTGGCAGCGTGCAGCCCGCAGAGCGCAGGAGCCGAGCCAAGCTGATCCCAGGTCCCCATGAGCCGAGGTTTTAGCCCGAGGGCGGCAGGGCCAGCAGCCAGCTGGAGGAACCCCAGAACACCAGGAGCTGTGGCTACTCCAGAATTATCAACATAGACTTGCTGGGACAAAGTAAGAAGTTAGTGTCCTATGGACTTTGGGACTGGTATTAGGGAATGCTTCGGCTCCCTCCCCTGGGGGCTAGAAGCCGCTGAGGACAAACGCCATTTTGTAGTTTTCAGAGTCAGCGCCAGCTCCCAGCCTGCAAATTTGTAGGGAGATCCAGCGATCAGTCTTGGGGGGTAATCGCTCTTGCTTTAACCTCCCTGGATCTGGATTGTGATCTAGGGTGGAAGTCTTGGGTGGGTTTACAGCTTGCCAGAAACAGAAGTTGCCCCCCCACGTTTGGGACGAAAATTCCTCTAGCTGGCCTTAAAGCCATAGTGTGGCAAAAAGCCCAAAAGTCAAGTAATTCAGTGGCAACATGCCAAGGCAAAGGAAACAGAAAAATGCAACCCTAGACTCCTATTTTGGGGGCATAGAGCAGGAAAAGGACTGTGAGGTCAGACGTCCTGCTCCAAAAGCCCCAGGGGAAAACATGAGCGGGTTGCAGGCCATAGAGGACCTTAAGAAGGACTTTAAAAATCAAATAAGAGAAGTGGAGGAAAAATTAGAAAGAGAAATGAGAAGGATGCAGGAAAAGTATGAAATGAGGGTCAACAGCCTGACTGAGGAAAACAACACCTTAAAAAATAGACTAACTCAAATGGCAAAGGAGGCCCAAAAGGGCATAAGGAGAAGAATGCCTTAAAAAGTCGAATTTGCCAGATGGAAAAAGACTCTCAGAAGTTCACTGAGGAGATTCATTCCTTCAGAGTTAGACTGGAGCAAATGGAAGCTAATGACTTTATGAGCAATCAAGATGCTGGTAAGCAGATTCAAACAAACGAAAGATTAGAAGGCAATGTGAAATATCTCATGGGAAAAACCACTGACTTGGAAAATAGATCCAGGAGAGACAATTTAAAAATTATTGGACTACCTGAAATCCATGATCAAGGAAACAACCTAGAAATCACCCTTCAAGAAATTCTCAAGGAAAACTGCCCTGATGTTTTAGATCCAGAGGGCAAAATAGAGGTTGAAAGAATCCACCGATCACCTCCTGAAAAAGATCCCAAAAAGAAAACTCCCAGGAATATTATAGCCAGGTTCCAGAATCCCCAGATCAAGGAGAAAATACTACAAGCAGCCAGGAAGAAACAATTTCAATATTGTGGAAACACAATCAAAATAGCCCAGGACCTGGCAGCTTCTACACTGAGGGATCGAAGGGCATGGAATATGATATTCCAGAGGGCAAAAGAACTGGGAATGAACCCACTGGTCACCTACCCAGCAAAACTGAGTATTTTGTTTCAGGGGAAAATATGGTCATTCAGTGGAATAGAGGACTTTCAAGCATTCTTGAGGAAAAAACCAGAATTGAATAGAAAATTTGACACCCAGACACAAGAAGGAAGAGATGCCTGAGAAGGTAATCAGGAAAAGAAATCAAAAGGAACTTATCAAAGTTGAACTATTTACATTCCTATATGGAAAAGCAATAACTGTGACTGATGATATCTTTCTCACTATGAAAATAATGGAAGAAGGGGGTGTGGTCATATGAATACATATGTAAATGTGTGTGTGTGTATGGTTACAGTTATATATGGATAGAGGGCATAAGTTGAATTTGTTGGGAAGGGAGAATACTCAAGGGATGAAATTATGAGGTGAGAGAGGAAAGTGGTAAGAGGAGATGGGGAGAGATAGGGTAATGTAAACTATCCCATGCAGAAGAAGCAAGGGAAAGTGGTTGCAAAAGAGGGGGAGAATAAGGAAGGCTAAAAAGGCAAAACCACATTAAAACTGAATTTTGTTCAGGGAGAAAATGAAATACATAGTAAATGGGATATCTCAACCTGCAGCAGGATAGGGGGAAGAGGGATGGGAGGAGGGATGATGGATGGGAGGGCATCCTCGGGGTGAGGGGTGGTTGGAAGTACCCACTATAAAAGAGGGACAGGATCATGTAGGGAATGGACCAGGTGGGGGGTGGGATGAGTGGGAGGGAATTATAAGCAGCCTTATACAATATATCTACTATGATAATGTTTTGCTTAGCTAGACATGTACAACATATACTGAATTACTTATCTCCCAAGAGGGAATGGGTGACAAGGGAGGAAGGAAATGGATCTGAAATTTGAGGTTGTAACATTAAATGTTTCAAATATATATAAATACTATTATTAATACTCTTTTGCTTGTAATAGGGAGATAAGATGTGCAGGCAAAGACTCACCTTCCTCTAATGGAAAAGTCGATGGGGGTATGGGAGAAGGTATGGGAGAGAGCAGATTGGAGGAAGCGATATCTTGTGGGATTACTGTTCTGGGAGGTTGGGTAGGGGAATAATGGGGGGGAAATGATTGTAACTCAAAATCTGGTGGGAATGAATGATGTAAAACAGAAGTTAATAAAGCATTTGTTTAAAAAAAAAAGACTGACTATATATTTCCCTCCGTCCTATATAACCTCCCACTTGGTCTATTCCCTACTTTGATCCTGTCCCTTTTTAAAAGTGGGTGCTTCCCACTTCCCTCCCCCACTTCCCTTCTGTCCTCCCGTTCTTCCTTCCTCCTGTAGGATGAGATAGCCTATTTAGTATGCATGTCATTCTCTCCCTTAGCCAAATTCAGTGAGAACAAGGTTTTGCCTTTTTGCCTTCCTGTTCTTCCCCTCCCTTGTAACCATTTTCCTTTGCCTCTTCTAAATGAGATAGTCCACCTCATACTGTCTCTCCCTATCTCCTCTTATTATACCCCTCTCTCATCTCTTGATTTCACCTTTTAAGTATCATCCCTTCCTATTAAATTCGACCTGTGCCCTCTAACTATGTATACCTGTAACACACACACACACACATATACACACACACATATGTATTCATATGCCAATATACCCTTCTTCAACTATTTTCATACTGAGAAAGGTTTCATCAGTTACAGTTATCATTTCTCCATGTAGGAATATAAATAGTTCAACTTTGAAAAGTTCATTATGATTTCTTTTCCCTGTTTACCTTCTCAAGCATCTCTTGTTTCTTGTATCTGAATGTCAAATTTTCTATTCAACTCTGGTTTTTTCATTGAGAAGGCTTGGAAGTCCTCTATTCCACTGAATGACCATATTTCCCCCTGAAACATGATACTCAGTTTTGCTGGGTAGGTGATTCTTGGTTTTAATCCCAGCTTCTTTGCCCTCTGGAATATCATATTCCAAGCCCGCAATCCCTCAGTGTAGAAGCTGCCAGATCCTGCGCTACCCTGATTGTGTTTCCACAATATTGAAATTGTTTCTTCCTGGCTGCTTGTAGTATTTTCTCCTTGATCTGGGGATTCTGGAACCTGGCTATAATATTCCTAGGAGTTTTCTTTTTGGGATCTTTTTCAGGAGGTGATCTGTGGATTCTTTCAATCTCTATTTTACCCTCTGCTTCTAAAACCTCAGGGCAATTTTCCTGGAGAATTTCTTGAAGGATGATTTCTAGGTTTTTTCTTTGATCATGGTTTTCAGGTAGTCTAATAATTTTTTAAATTATCTCTCCTGGATCTATTTTGCAGGTCAGTGGTTTTTCCCATGAGATATTTCACATTGCCTTCTCTTCTCTCATTTGTTTGGATCTGTTTAACAGCATCTTGATTTCTCATAAAGTCACTAGCTTCCATTTGCTCCAGTCTAACTCTGAAGGAATGAATCTCCTCAGTGAACTTTTGAGATTCTTTTTCCATCTGGCGGATTTGGCTTTTTAAGGAATTCTTCTCCTCATTGCCTTTTTGAGCCGCTTTTGCCATTTAAGTTAGTCTATTTTTAAAATGTTATTTTCCTCATTCAGGCATTTCATACTTTTCTTGCATCTTTCTCATTTCCCTTCCCAAATTATCCTCAACTTCTCTTATTTGGTTTTAAAAATCCTTCTTAAGGTCCTCTATGGCCTGTAAGCAGCTAGTATTTTCATTTGGGGCTTTTGGTGCAGGAGTTCTGACCTCCCAGTTCACCTTCTGTTCCATGCTTTGCTCCTCTTTGCCCCCAAAATAGGAGTCTAATGTTGCATTTTTCTGTTTATTTTGTTTCCTTTGCCTAGGCATGTTGCCAGTTCGTTACTTGACTTTTGGGCTTGTTGCCACAGTAGGACTCTGCCACCAGCCAGGGGAGCTTCCTTTCTAAACACTGGGGTTTTCTCAGCTACCAGAACTATCAGTTGGGTGCCCTCTCTGAAGCCCCCACACACTCTGGCAAGCTGGTCACACACCCCAAGACCTCTACCCCAGACCACAATCCAGATCCAAGAAGGTTAAAGCAAGAGCAATTATCCCCACCAAGTCTGATCGAAGGTCCCCCTACAGTCAGCAGGCGACGAACTGAAGCTGCAACATTGCAGCTTCTCGCCCCCAGGAAAAGAGGCTAGAGAACTCTCCCAGCCAGTCCCAAAGTCCATACTACACTCATCTCTCATTTTGTCATTGCCATCTATGTGTTGATAATTCTGGAAATGCCACAGCTGCTGGTGTTCTTCAGTCCCTCCAGCCAGCTGCTGGTCTGGCTGCCCTGGGGCTAAAACCTGTGACTCAAGCTGGCCTGGGCTCCTCTCCCGCTCCCAGAGTGCTGTGCTGGCTGCTCCCTGCCTGGCCACCAGGCTGTCCTCAGTTGGAGGTTATCTTCCCTGTGTCATTTTGTGGGTTCTGGAGCTCCAGAAGTTGCTCATAGTCCCCTTTTCTAAGTTTTGGAAGTGGTGTGGGCAGGAGCACCAGGGAAGTGCTGTTTCTACTCTGCTATCTTGGCTCCTTCCCCTTTTCTCAATCTTTGTGACACATTTATCTTTTGATTCTCTTTATACTTGCCTTCATAGTCTCCTTGGCTAGACATTGGCCATTAATATATGTTGATTTGCAATTCTACTTCATGGACCTCTTAATCCACTCTCCATTAATTTGTGTGTGGGTGAAAGTATCTTTTATTAGGAAAGAACACAAGTGCTCATCTTTTTTGACCCAGAATACCTCATTCTGAAATGAGGAAAACATTACTATAATATAAAAATCCTTCCACAAACACTATGATTCTGTTTTTTTAATTTAATTTAATTTATTTTTAATTTATGTAATAAAACAAGCATTCTCATAACATAATATAAAAATATGATTGCACATGAAACTGCAAATCTGTTATACATTTCTTTTTTTCCTTTTCTTTTCCCCCACCCTAAAAATGGCCACATTTGACATAAATATTCATATATACATATGTAAAAACATTCTTTCCATATTAATATTTATAGTTCTTTCTCTAGATGCAGATAGCATCTTTTAAAATATGTCCTTTTAGTTAGTTTGGATAGTCAAAATGACTTATTTGCTCAGAGTTGTTCTTAAAACAATAATCTGCTGCTGTATACAGTGTCCTCTCGGATCTACTCATTTTGCTCTTCATTATTTCACATAAGTCTCCATATTTTTCTAAAATCATTGAGTTCATCATTTCTTCTAGCACTGTAAGTATTACATTATAATCATCTACCCCAGTTAATTCAGCAGTTCTCCAACTGATGGACATTTATGAAATTTCCATTTTCTAGACATCAGTACTATTCCAGTAATAACTGTGAAGTTCAGTTTGTTTCCTTATATTAGGGTTTATAATTCACACTTATTATCCATACTAGATTTATTTATGTATAAATATTCAGGTCCATGGGTTTCACTGTACCATAGATTAGTTTTTAAGATGTTATCTCCTTTTCATCAGTGGTCATTTTTACTATGACTATTTTTTCCATATATCTCACGTTACTTTTGATGGTATTTGATATAGTAGGCACACACACACACACACACACACACACACACACACACTTTTTTATATTAAAGGCAATTGGCAGTATCCAAATGCAACATCTGTATATGGACAGATAGAAATTTGACAATGTGTGTGTGTGTGTGTGTGTGTGTGTGTGTGTGTGTGTGTGTGTAAAGAGACAGAGACACAGAAGGGTGGAGGGAGGGAAGAGAAATTGGGAGAAAGAGATGGAGTGCTAAGGCAAGATATAATTAATCCTGGCACTCATAATCTAATAAAGGTATATACAATGATAATTATGCTGCACAATGACACATGGAATGCATATGTATATGCATATATAAGATTATAAATGTATGTGCATATGAATATATAAACAGAAGTACATATGTGTGAAGTCAGCAAGGACTTATTATGTACCCACTATATTTCAGGCACTTTGCTAGGTCCTGAGGATAGAAAGAAAGGCAGAAAATAGCCTTTGCTCTTTAGGAGGACATGATCTAAAGACAATATATAAACAACTATGTATAAAATATATATCATAATTTGGATGTAATCTTAGAAAGAAGGCACTATAAGCAGACAAATAAATGTTTTTAATAGATCATGGGATTTTATTTGGTATCTGAAGGAAGCTAGGAGATAGAGATAAGGGAGTGAATTCCAGGACAGCCTATGAAAATGTATCAAGTCAGGAGATGGAGTGCAATAGATGAGGAATTGCAAGACGGATGGTGTCATTTGATCACAAAGTATGTAAAAGGGTGCAAAATATAAGATGACTAGATAGGCTGGGGGGTGCAGGTAAGACTGAAGAGAAACACAAAAAGGTAAATATTAAAAAATTCATAAGGGATTTAATAAGGTTAAACTCCTTATGTTCCTATATGGGAAGATGATACATATAACACCTGCAACCGCTATCACTGAGAGGGTTGTAAGAAGGAGTATATGTAGAGGGCATGAATGTGACTCTATTGTGATGAAATGATCTTAAAAAATGTATAGGTGAGGGTAAAGCCAAGATGGCAAAGTAAGAGTAGGGACTTGCTTGAGATCTCCTTCAAACCCCTCCAAATACTTGTAATATGACTGAACAAATTCTAGAATTGCAGAACTCACAAAATGATGGCATGAAATAAATCTCTAGCCCAAAACATACTGGAAGGTCGACAGGAAGAGTCTATCACACCAGGCTGAGAGTGGCACACAGTCCAGCAAGGGCCACATCAGCATAGACAGGGCTGGGGTAAGCCTCAAGGAACTGAATCACTAGAGGCTGTGGCAGTTTCCAGACTTTTTGGTCTACAAATGCCAAAGAGAGGATAGAAATTCAGTGAGAAAACTGTCGGATTTGAATGAGAGAGGAGTATCTTCAGGCCCCAGCCCTGGAACTGTGGAGGTGGTTGTGGAGGCAGTGGCTGTAGCAACAGCAGCAGTTGCTGCTTTCATAGCTCCCAACACATAGAGTATGGGAATTGAGCAGCTGATCAGAGGGGGATTATAGGGCTTTCTTTGATGGAGAAGAGGCAGGCTTCTCTTACTTTACCCTGCTTGGTTCTGGGTCACAATCCTGGGTGGTGTTCCTGGGGTGACAAAGGAGTGCTGGTGTGGGAGAACTTGTGACTGCAGTGGAGAGGGAATCCTCCTTACAGTTTCAAGGCAGAAAAGAGTGCCTGAGGTCGCTCACAGACCAGAGCAAAGGCCAGAAAAGGAGTAGATACCTCACCTTTGATCATACCACCTTGGAAGAACTGAAAATTTACAGGTCTCTAGAAGTATCTTTGAAAAGATACCTGCACAAAAGCCCAAGAGCTTGGGATGGTGCAACCAGTCCCAGCCCCAACCCCAACCCCACAGGAAACAGTCCTACCTTGACAAAGAGTTAGAAAGTCAAATATTTGGGTGGAAAAACGAGCAAACAGTGTAAAAAAGTCAGAACAGAGAAGCTTAGTTTGGTGACAAAGAAGATCAAAACATACAACCAGAAAAAGACAACAAAGTCAAAACTTCTATATCTAAAACTTCCAAGAAAGATATGAATTGGTTGCAGACCATGGAAGGGCTCAAAAATGATTTTTAAATCAAGTGAAAAAAGTAGAAGAAAAATGGGGAAGAGAAATGAGAATGATACAAGAAAATCATGAAAAATGAGTTTACAGCTTGCTGAAGGAAACCCAAAAACATATTGAAGAAAATAACAACTTAAAAAATAGACTAAACCCAATGGCAAAAGTCAATGAGAAGAATGCCTTTAAAATCAGAATTGACCAAATGGAAAAGGAAGCTCAAAATCTCGCTGAGGAAAATAACTCTTTAAAAATGAAAATGAAGCAGGGCCTGCTAGGTGGCGCAGTGAGTAAGAGCACCGGCCCTGGAGTTGGGATGACCCAAGATCGAATAGGGCCTCAGAAAATGAGCACCCACACATAAATAATGACTAGCCGTGTAACCTTGAGCAAGTTACTTAACCCCAATTGCTTAAAAAAAATGAAAATGAAGCAAAGGGAAGCTAATGACTTTTATGAGAAATCAAAATATTATAAAATAAAAGGGCAGCTAGGTGGCTCAGTGAGTAGAATGCTGGCCCTGGAGTCAGAAGGACCTAAGTTCTGATCTGGCCTTGGACACTTAACACACTCAAACAAAAACCTAGCCATGTGACCTTGGGCAAGTTATTTAACCACAATTACCCTCCAAAAAGAAAAAAATATATATAAAATAAAGCCAAAAGAATGAAAAAAGAGAAGACAATGTGAAATATCTCATTGGAAAAACAACTCACCTGAAAAAATAGATCCAGGAGAAATAATTTAAAAAATTATTGTACTACCTGAAAGGCATGATAAAAAAAAGAAGCCTAGACATTGTCTGCCAAGAAATTATCAAAGAAAACTTGCCTGATATTCTAGAAACATAGGGGAAAATAGAATTTGAAAGAATCCACTGATCACCTCTTGAAAGAGATCCCACAAGGAAAACTCCTAGGAATATTTTAGACAAATTCCAGAGTTCCCATGTCAAGGAGAAAATATCACAAGCAGTCAGAAATAAACAAGAGTATTGTGGAAACACAATCAGGATAAGACAAGATCTGGCAGCTTTTACATTAAGGGATCTGAGGACTTAGAATGTGATATTCCAGAGGTCAAAGAAGCTAGGATTAAAATCAGTAATCACCTACCCAGCCAAACTGAATATAATCCTTCGGAGGAAAATGGATATTGAATGAAATAGAGGAATTTCCAGCATTTTTGCTGAAAAGACCATAACTGAAAATAAAATTTGACTTTCAAATACAAGAATCAAGAGAAGCATGAAAAGGTAAATAAAAAAGAGAATTTATAATGGACTTACTAAAGTTGAACTGTTTACATTCCTACATGGAAAGATGATATTTGTAACTCACACACACACATATACACATATCTACATATCTACAAATACACACACACATATATATTTATATTGTGTGTATGTATGTTTGTACACACACACACACAAAGGGCAGAAGGCAAATTGAATATGAAGGGATGATATCTAAAAAATAAAATTAATGGGTGAGAGAGGAATATATTAAGAGAAAGGGAGAGATAGAATGGGGTAAATTATCTCACACAAAAGAGTCAAGAAAAATCTTTTACAACAGAAGAGAAGAGGAGGGGAGGTAAAAGGGAATGAGTAAACTTTATTTTCAATGGATTTGACTTAAGGAGGGAATAATATATATGCTCATCTGGGTATTTTACTCTACAGAGAAGTATGGTGGAAGGGGATAAGAAGGTGGGGGCATGATAGATGGGAGGGTAGTTTGGGGAAGGGAGTAGTTAGAAGCAAATTATTTTGAACAGGAACAAGCTCAAAGGAGAAAATCATAACATAACTGTTATGGAAGTGTTTTGCATAACTACACATGTGTAGCCTATATTGAATTGCTTGCTTTTTCTTTTTTTTTTTTTAAAGCAATTGGGGTTAAGTAACTTGCTCAAGGTGACACGGCTAGTCATTATTTATGCGTGGGTGCTCACTTTCTGAGGCCGGATCTGATCTCGGGTCATCCCAACTCCGAGGCCGGCGCTCTTACTCACTGCGCCACCTAGCCGCCCCTTTAGGGCAATCGGGGTTAAGTAACTTGCCCAAGGTCACACGGCTAGGTTTTTGTTTGTGCGGATTAAGCGTCTGAGGCCGGCTCCGAACTCAGGTCCTTCTGACTCCAGGGCTGGCGCTCTATTCACTGCGCCACCTAGCCGCCCCGTATTGCTTGCTTTTTCAATGAAGATGGGTGGGGAGGGAAGAAGGGAGAGAATCTGAATTCAAAGTTTTAAAAACGAATGTTAATAATTGATTATACATGCAACTCACAAAAAAGATACAGGCAAGAAGGTATAGAAATCTTTCTTGCCCTATAAGAAAGTAAGGGGAAGGGGTTAAGGGGGGCGGTGTTGATCGAAGGGAAGGGAGACTGGGGAAAGCCGTGCATGCCATCTAGGGGTGTTAGGGAGGGGAGATATGAAGAGACAATTTGGAAATCAGAAATCTTGTGGAAATGTATGTTGAAAACTAAAAAAATTAATTAATAAAAATGTATGGGTGAAAAAGAGGGATGTATTAGAAGAAAGAGAAAGAAGCCTAATGGGAAAAAATAACTCACATATAAAGAGAGACTTAAGAAAAAGTTTTTACAGTGGAAAGGAGAATAATATTGAGATAGTTGATAATGCTTGACCTCACTCACTAGAATTGGTTCAAAGAGGGAATCTTATACATGTGTGTATGTGGGTACATATATATAATGTTGTCTTTTTTCATATTATGTTGGATATAGACATTTACCTTAGCCAATAAGGAAGTAGGATGGGAAGGAGATCATATAAGGGAGGGATGTTAGAAGGGAAAGTGGATTAAGGGAGACTGTGACCAAAAGCAAAATGAACTTTTGAGGAGGAACAAGGTAAAAATAGATAAAAAACAAATAGAAGGGAAAGGAAATACATGGTATGTAATCTGTAATAGCAAGCAAAGAAGTTCTTAACACTTTGTTTCAGCTATTTATTTAGTACCTTTTTTCAGTTCAAGTTTCTTTTAAGCCTTGTCCATGATTATATCAAGTGTTTGTTAAGAAACAGATACAACAGGATAGTTACTGATACAACAGGAAGGGGAAGAGTTAATGACCATATATAAGGAGAAGCCCAAGCTGGGAGAGAGAAGAACTGAGAAGAGAACTCTTGTTGTGGCAGAGTTGAGAAGGAGAAAACTTGTGGTATCCTGGCACTCTGTTTGTTCTGTCTGTGTTGATTTTTGTTTGTAATACTTTGTGCAAAAGCCCAGGGACCTTACTGGAAGCCCTGAAAGAGTATTTTCTGGTTGTCTGTTTGCAGAAATCCTGGAGGAGGGTTTCAGAGATCCTAGGACTTTAGTGATGATTTGTGTTGACCTACCTTTGTGGGACCTTGTTTGTGGGTCTGTGTTGATTTCTATGTTGATGAATTGTGTTGACCTCTTGGATCTTGTTTGTAGATCTCTGTTGATTCCATAGGCAGAGAGTGAATTGATGATGGTGCCAGCAATGTGTATGTATGTTGTTTTGGTTCTGTTAAGTTTTGTCTTACCAGGAACAAAAAGTGTGAAGGACTTAAGGTGGACTGCACACTGTAAACTTCAATATGGAACAGAAACTGGATGAGTAATTGGAATAGGAGCTGGAGGAGGATCTGAGAGCTGCCTGCCTTTGAATCTAAGTGACAGTTGGGTAGATTCAGGCAGGAGTTGGGATCATGGAAGAGGATCCATGGAAGCTGAGAGCCAGCCTGGAGTCAAGATGAAAAGACCTTTTCTAGAGTACTAAATGCTGACTGAGAAGATTATGATTTACTGTGACCTAGGAGTGGAGAACTTTGACCTTTGTAATTTGTGTCAGGTAAAGAGGCTTGCTCCTTAAGGATGATTGACTTAAGGAGTTACTGAATGATGTCTTTTGTTTAAAACCATGTGGCCACTTTGGTTTAAAAAAAAAAACTACGTGGCTGGGTTAGTGATAAGTTATGTCATAACATTGTGAATGCTATACTTTGGTTTCTGTAAATGGTTTGTCTTAATTTATTACTGAATAAATAGAAAGTCCACCACACTATGTAATCAGAACCTTGAAGCTATTCACAGCAGCTGTCCTCTGGATAGCTGTAAATACAAGTGAGATGGACTTACCCATAAAATAGAGGTAGCAGAAAGGATTGGAAACCAGAATGCAACAAAATGTTGTTTAAAAGAAACCACTTGAGGGGCGGCTAGGTGGCGCAGTGAGTAAGAGTGCCGGCCTCGGAGTTTGGATGACCCGATATCAGATCCGGCCTCAGAAAATGAGCACCCACGCATAAATAATGACTAGCCGTGTAACCTTGAGCAAGTTACTTAACCCCAATTGCTTTAAAAAAAAAAAAAAAAGAAACCACTTGAAACAAACAAAAAAAGAGACACTCACCATTAAGATAAGGGAATGGTGCAGAACCTATTATGCTTCAGCTAAGCTAAAAAAATAAAAACAAAAAAATGGGTAGCAACCAGGATTTCAACCGAAGCAAAAACAAAAATAGGTCTAATTAAAAGATATATTCAGGGAAACTATATTTTGCTAAATGGTACCATAGACATTGAGCTAATTTGAAGAGTAAACATATGTGCACCAAATGTTCCTTGTCTTCTTTAATTGTTTTTCAGTCATGTTCAACTCTTTGTGACCCCATTGAGGATTTTCTTACCAAAGGTACTGGAGTGATTGCTATTTCTCTCTCCAGCTTATTTTACAGATAAGGAACTGAGGCAAATAGGGTTATGTGACTTACCCAGGTTCACACAGCTTAAGTGTTTGGGCCCAGATTTGAACTCATAAAGTTGAGTCTTCTTGAATCCAGGTCCAGTGCGGTATTCACTGGGCAACCTAGCCACAACTCTTATGAATTGTTCGCTTAGTGTTTTCTTGGCAGAAATACTGTACTGATTTGCCATTTCATTCTCCAGTTGAATTTATAGATGAGGAACTGAAGTAAACAGCATTATGTGACTTGTCCAGGTCACACAGCTTAAGTGTCTGAGGCCAGATTTGAACTCAGAAAAATGAGTCTTCTTAACTTGAAGCCCAGTGTTCTATCTACTGTGCACCAATTGGCAGAGATTACAAATTCTTATAGGAAAAGTTAAATGAATTACAAGAGATAATAGACATTATAACTGTATTAGTCAGGAACTTCAAATTTTGCCTCTCAGAACTAGAAAAATCTATCCATAAAATAAGAAAATCATCAGAGAGATGAATACAATTTCTACATATGATAATTATCTTGAAAAAATTGGATGAGATTTAAAACTATGTATAGAGCAATATGTCACCCACCAAGATAAGTTCAAAATGTTTTGGTTATAAAGGGTGTATTATAAGCACGTTAGGGGAGAATGGAATAGTTTACCTGTCAGATCTATGAATAAAGGAATAATTTACTTCCCTTGAAAAACAAGGGAAGTAAAACAGGTAATTTTAATTACATTATTTTTTTTAAAGTTGCACAAACAATGTAACCAACATTAGGAGGAAGGCATGAAACTAGAGGAAAACTTTTTAAATTTTAAATACCACATTTTTTTGACAAGGGCCTTATACCTCAAAAATATAGGGAAGTGTGACAAATTAATAAACATAAGACATTTCCTCTTGATAAATAGTCAAAAGACATGGACAGATAGTTCTTTGAAGAAAGCATAACTATCTGTATTCATGAAAATCCTCTGAATCTTCATTGTTTAGAGAAATTCAAATTAAAATGACTCTTGAGTTACCACCTCTCATCTATAAGATTGACTGAAATGATAGAAAAGGAAAATGCTGGAGAGGATATTAAAAAGTGGGACACTAATGCACGTTTATGGAGTTGTAAACTATTCCACCAATTCTAGACACATTTTGGAATGTGTGAAAAGGGCTATAAAATTATGTATACTTTTTGACTCAACAATAACACTACTAGATCTGTATTCCAAAGATATCAAAGAAAAAGGAAAATAACAAAACCATATGTATAAAAAATATGTGTAGTAGCTCTTTTTGTAGTGACAAAGAATTGGACAATGAAGGGATGTTAATTGTAAAATGGCTGAAAAATTCATGGCGAATGATTGTGATGGAATAATATTTCAGCGTAAGAAATAACAATCGGGATGGTTTCAGAAAGTTTTTGTAAGACTTATATGAACATATACAAAATGAATAGAACCGGGGACTGGAGTCAAGATGGCGGAATAGAACTAGCTCTTCCACACAGATCTTGCTCCCAGTATCTCCAAATTTAAATAAAAGGGGACTCTAAACAACCTCTGGAGCTCCAGAACCTACAAAATGACACAGAGAAGCTAACCTCCCACTGAGGACAGCCTGGCAGCCCAGCAGGGAGCGGCCAGCTCAGCACTCTGAGAGCAGAGCCCAGGCCCTCTTGAGTCTGAGGTTTTAGCTCCAGGGTGCCTGACCAGCAACCAGCTGGAAAGACACCAGAACACCAGCAGCTGTGGTGATTCCAGAATTACCAACACATAGATGCCATGGACAAAGTGAGAGGTTAGTACTGTATGGACTTTGGGACTCATTAGTTGGGAGAGTGTGTTGGCCTCTTTCCCTGGGGGCAAGAAGCCTCTGAGAAGCTTCAGGACAGCTGTGGAAACACTCTGCAGCTTCAGTTCCTGCCCTGATAACTGCAAGGGGATCTGGCAATCAGTCTTGGGGGTAATTGCTCTTGGTTTGGGTTTCTTGCATCCGGATTGTGGTCTGGGGTGGAGGTCTTGGGGTATGTGACCAGCTTGCCAGAGCATGTGGGGGCTTCAGAGAGGGCACCCAACTAATACCTCCAGAAGTTGGGAAAAACCCAGTATTTGGGATGGAAGCTGCCTCAGCTGGTAGCAGAGTCCTACTGTGGCAACAAGCCCAAAAGTCAAGTAATTGACTGGCAACATGCCTAGGCAAAGGAAACAAAATAAATGGAAAAATTCAACATTAGATTCCTATTTTGGGGGCGAAGAGGATCGAAGCATGGAACAGGGGGAGGACTATGAGGTCAGAACCCCTGCACCAAAAGCCCCAAATGAAAATATGAGCTGGTTACAGGGCATAGAGGACCTTAAGGATTTTGAAAATCAAATAAGAGAAGTGGAAGAAAAATTGGAAAGAAAAATGAAAATAATGCAAGAAAATTATGAAAGGAGAATCAACAGCCTTACTGAGGAAAATAACGCCCTAAAAATAGACTAACTCAAATGGCAAAGTAGGCTGTAAAAGGCAATGAGGAGAGGAATGCCTTAAAAAACTGAATTTGCCAGATGGAAAAAGAATCTCAAAGGCTCACTGAGGAGAATCTTTCCTTCGGATTTAGAATGGACCAAAAGGAAGCTAGTGACTTTGTGAGAAATCAAGATGCTGTTAAGCAGATCCAGACAAATGAAAGATTAGAAGGCAATGTGAAATATCTCATGGGAAAAACCACTAACCTGGAAAATAGATCCAGGAGAGATAATTTAAAAATTATTGGACTACCTGAAAGCCATGATCAGAGAAAGAACCTAGAAATCACCCTTCAAGAAATTCTTAAGGAAAATTGCCCTGATGTTTTCGAACCAGAGGGCAAAATAGAGGTTGAAAGAATTCACCAATCACCTCCTGAAAACGATCCCAAAAAGAAAACTCCTAGGAATATTATAGCCAGCTTCCAGAATTCCCAGATCAAAGAAAAAATATTACAAGCAGCCAGGAAGAAACAATTTGAATAATGTGGAAATGCAATGAGGATCTGACAGCTTCTACACTACTACATTGCGGGCTTGGAATATGATATTCCAGAGGGCAAAGGAACTGGGATTAAAACCAAGAATCACCTACCCAGCAAAACTGAGTATCATGTTTCAGGGGAAGATTTGGCCATTCAGTGGAAAAGAGGACTTTCAAGCATTCTTGAGGAAAAAAACCAGAGTTGGAAAGAAAATTTGGCATTCAGCTACAAGAAGCAAGAGATGCTTGAGAAGGGAAACAGGGAAAAGAAATCATAATGAACTTATCAAAGTTGAAATATTTACATTCCTACATGGAGAAATGATAACTGTAACTGATAAAACTTTTCTCAGTATGAAAATAGTTGAAGAATGGTATATGGGCATATGAATACATATGGGAATGTGTGTATATATGTTTACAGGTATACATAGATAGAGGGCACAGGTCAAATTTAATAGGAAGGGATGCTACTTAAATCGGGAAATTAAGAGGTGAGAGAGGAATATAAAGAGAGGAGATGGGGAGAGAAAAAGTGGGGTAAACTCTCATAGAGAAGCAACAAGGGAAAATGGTTACAAGGGAGGGGAAGAACAGGAAGGCAAAAAGGCAAAACCTTATTCTCATTGAATTTGAATCAGGGAGAGAATGATATACATACTTAATAGGATATCTCACCCTACAGGAGAGTAGGGGGTAAGGGGATGACAGGAGGAATGATGGAAAGGGAGGGCAGGAGGGAAGGGGATGAGGGAAGTTGGAAGCACCCACTTGTGTAAAGGGCTGGGATCAAAGTAGAGAATAGACCAAGTGGGAGGTGAGATAGGAGGGAGGGAAATATAGTCAGTCTTTTACAATATATCTTCTATGCTAATGTTTTGCATAACTACACATGCACAACATATACTGAATTGCTTATCTTCCCAGTAAGGCTGTGTGACAAGGGAGGAAGGGAATGAATCTTGAATTCAAAGTTTTAGAAATCAAATGTGTAAAAATATATAAATAATATTATTAATACGATTTTGCATATAATTGGGAAATAAGAGATACAGGCATTGGGGCACAGAGATTCACCTTGACCTACTGAAAAAGTTGAAAGGGGTATGGGAGAAGATATGGGAGGGAGCAGATTGGATGAGGGGATATCCTGTGGGACTGCCATTCTGGGGTGGGGGGTAAGGAAAAAATGGGGAAAAATTGTAACTCAAAATCTGGCAGAAATGAATGATATAAACCACAATTTAATAAACCATTTGGGAGGAAAATTTTTTTAAAAAGAAGACTAAAAACAAAGGCAACTCATCAAGGAATTCAACAACAGGAAGAGTTGGTGAGCTGGTCATGTGGCAAGAGAGCATGATGATAATTAGACAGCCAGAATCTTTCATGGACACTTGTGTGATATTAAGAGAAAGAGAGAAAACCTCTAGCCCATTGGATGGATACTCTGGCAAACAAACACTTGGGCAAGAGTATACAGAATGATTGGGCATGGATAGATTGTGATCTGCATTATTGGAGAAAATTTCTGAATAGCGGAGATCACACTGCCATTTTGAGTTTGCAACCAAATGAAGGAATTTTTTTTTCTTTTTTTTTTTTAAACAAATACTTTATTAGCTTCTGTTTTACATCATTCATTTCTGCCAGCTTTCGAGTCACAATCATTTTCCCCCCATCACTCCCCTACCCAACCTCCCAGGACAGCAGTCCCACAAGATATCGGCTCCTCCAATCCGCTCCCTCCCATACCTTCTCCCATACCCCCATCGACTTCTCCACTAGAGGAAGACGAATCTCCGCTTCCCAATGCCTGCACATCTCATCTCCCAATTATAGGCAAAAGAGTATCAATAATAGTATTTATATATATATTTGAAACATTTAATGTTACGACCTCGAATTTCAGATCCATTTCCTTCCTCCCCCGTCACCCACTCCCTCCTGGGATATAAGTAATTGAGTATATGTTGTACATGTCTAGCTATGCAAAACATCATCATGGTAGACACATTGTACAAGGCTGCCTATAATTCCCTCCCACTCATCCCACCCCCCACCTGGTCCATTCCCTACACAATCCCGTCCCTCTTCTATAGTGGGTACTTCCAACCTCCCCTCACCCCAAGGATGCCCTCCCATCCATCATCCCCCCCCTCATCCCCCCTCCCCCCACCCTGCTGCAGGTTGAGACATCCCACTTAGTATGTATGTCATTTTCTCCCTGAACCAAATTCAATGTGAATGTGGTTCTGCCTTTTCAGCCTTCCCTATTCTCCCCCTCCTTTGCACCCACCTCCCCTACATGAGATAGTTCACCCCACCATGTCTCTCCCCATCTCCTCTTGCCACTTTCTTCTCTCACCTCATAATTTCATCCCTTGAGTACTCTCCCTTCCCAACAAAATCAACCTATGCCCTCTATCCATATATAACTGTAACCATATACACACACATTCACATATGCATTCATATGACCACACCCCCTTCTTCCATTATTTTCATAGTGAGAAAGATATCATCAGTCACAGATATTGCTTTTCCATATAGGAATGTAAATAGTTCAGCTTTGATAAGTTCCTTTTGATTTCTTTTCCCTGATTACCTTCTCAGGCATCTCTTACTTCTTGCGTCTGGATGTCAAATTTTCTATTCAACTCTGGTTTTTTCCTCAAGAACGCTTGAAAGTCCTCTATTCCACTGAATGACCATATTTTCCCCTGAAACAAAATGCTCAGTTTTGCTGGGTAGGTGACCCGTGGGTTCATTCCCAGTTCTTTTGCCCTCTGGAATATCATATCCCATGCCCTTCAGTCCCTCAGTGTAGAAGCTGCCAGGTCCTGGGCTATTCTGATTGTGTTTCCACAATATTGAAATTGTTTCTTTCTGGCCGCTTGTAGTATTTTCTCCTTGATCTGGGGATTCTGGAACCTGGCTATAATATTTCTGGGAGTTTTCTTTTTGGGATCTTTTTTCAGGAGGTGATCGGTGGATTCTTTCAACCTCTATTTTGCCCTCTGGATCTAAAACATCAGGGCAGTTTTCCTTGAGAATTTCTTGAAGGGTGATTTCTAGGTTCTTTCCTTGATCATGGCTTTCAGGTAGTCAATAATTTTTAAATTGTCTCTCCTGGATCTATTCTCCAGGTCAGTGGTTTTTCCCATGAGATATTTCACATTGCCTTCTAATCTTTCATTTGTTTGGATCTGCTTAACAGCATCTTGATTTCTCATAAAGTCATTAGCTTCCATTTGCTCAGTCTAACTCTGAAGGAATGAATCTCCTCAGTGAGCTTTTGAGATTCTTTTTCCATCTGGCAAATTCGACTTTTTATGGCATTCTTCTCCTCATTGCCCTTTTGGGCCTCCTTTGCCATTTGAGTTAGTCTATTTTTTAAGGTGTTGTTTTCCTCAGTCAGGCTGTTGACCCTCATTTCATACTTTTCCTGCATCCTTCTCATTTCTCTTTCTAATTTTCCTCCACTTCTCTTATTTGATTTTTAAAGTCCTTCTTAAGGTCCTCTATGGCCTGCAACCCACTCATGTTTTCCCCTGGGGCTTTTGGAGCAGGACTTCTGACCTCACAGTCCTTTTCCCGCTCTATGCCTCCAAAATAGGAGTCTAGGGTTGCATTTTTCTGTTTCCTTTGCCTTGGCATGTTGCCACTTAATTGCTTGACGTTTGGGCTTGTTGCCACACTATGGCTTTAAGGCCAGATAGAGGAATTTTCGTCCCAAACGTGTGAGGGGCAACTTCCGTTTCTGGCAAGCTGTAAACCCACCCACAACTTCCACCCTAGATCACAATCCAGATCCAGGGAGGTTAAAGCAAGAGCGATTACCCCCCAAGACTGATCGCTGGATCTCCCCACGATTTGTAGGCTGGGAGCCGGAAATGCCTCTGAAAACTACACAGTAGCGTGTCTCCTCAGCAGCTTCTAGCCCCCAGGGGAGGGAGCTGACGCATTCCCCAAATACAGGTCCCAAAGTCCATAGGACACTAACCTCTTACTTTGTCCTAGGCAAGTCTATGTTGATAATTCTGGGGTCGCCACAGTTCCTGGTGTTCTGGGGTTCCTCCAGCCGGCTGCTGGCCCTGCCGCCCTGGGGCTAAAACCTCGGCTCACGTGGACCCGGGCTCGGCTAGGCTCAGCTCCTGCGCTCTGCGCTCTGGGCTCTGCGTGCTGCTGGCTCCCAGACCGCTGTGCTGGTCCTTCCTGCAGGGTGCTGGGCTGTCCTCAGCGGGAGGTTAGCTTCTCTGTGTCGTTCTGTGGGTGCTGGGGCTCCAGAAGTTTTTCAGAGTCCTTTTTTACATAGTTTGTGGAGAATCTGGGGGCAGAGAGGCTTGGACGAGCTGTTTCTACTCCGCCATCTTCCAAATGAAGGAATTTTAATGGATAAGAAAAACACGTGTTTAATTTTTTTTTTGTTTTAAAACTTTCCAAATTCATTATTATATCATTATTAATATTGCTGAAGTAAAGGGATCCTAAATTAAAAAAAAATACTATTCATCTCCAGAGATAAAATTGATGAAGCCTGAGTGTAGATATTTGCATAATTTTTCATTTTATTTTTCTTGATTTTTTTTAAACATGGCTAATATGGAAATATATTTGCCTGATTTTACATGTATTATTGATATCATATTGCTTATCTTCTTAGTTTTGGGTGGAGGGGCTGAATGAAGGGAGAGAAAATTTGGATCTCAAAATTTAAAACAAAAGGCTGTTAAAAAAATAAATTGATTTGTTTAAACAAAAGAAAATTTAGGTGAAAGCAGGATTGGTAGAGGGGCCAATCTGTTGGAGGAGACAAAAATGGAATGGGGTCAAGGAGGCATACAGTTCTGTTCACCTTGGCAAGGAAAAAGTCTACCTCTTCATGTGAGACCAAGATGAAGGAGTTAATTCCACATAACAGGAAATGTTTACTCTAATAACTCAGTTTATGCTTTAACTTCATTAGTCTATAAGCCCAGGTACATACAGGAATTATGCATTTCCCTTCCCTCTATGAGGAATATAAATAGACGAAATGAGACAAGTGTGTATTGCTTGTTTGTTTTTCAGGGGTAGCTAAGTGTCATAGTGGATAGAGTGCTGGGAATAAAGGCAGGAAGACTTGTTTTCCTTAATTTAAATCTGACCTCAGACATTAGTTGTGGAATCTTAAGCAAGTCCTTTCACACTGTTTGCCTCAGTTGCCTCATCTGTGAAATAAGATGGAGAAGGAAATGGCAAACCACTCAAGTATCTTTGCCAAGAAAACTCCAAACTCTAAAATGAATCATGAAGAATCAGACATGATAGCAAAATGACTAAACAACATTTTTTGTTGAATTGAATTAAAACTTCTATATGTCAGGAACCTAAATAGACCAAATGAGTCAAATGTGTTTCTCATTCACTTCAACCAAAAGTGGGGTTATGGAAACAATATCAAGACTTTTTTTAGACATTAATTCAAATCTCAGCAATGCCTATGACATATTGTATGACCATGTGCAAATCACTATCATTTTTTTTGAGCTACAGTTTTATAATGTGCAAAATGAGAATAATATCATTCAAGCTACTGATCTCACAGGGCTGTTTTGAGTAGAAAGCTTTTTGAACTTTGAATCATGATATAAATATGTTGCTTGTATCAGTTATAATAAAACACCTTCTTAAGTCCATAACATTGTACTTGGTTCTGGTCGAGATACACAGCTTAAAGCAAAACAAAATATTGGCTCTACAATCATATGCAGGGATAATTATAATCCAAAATAATATAGGGTAATTTCCTTAAAGGTAGAAAACAAAGTGTTATGTGATATCCAAAAGAGATAAATGGATATTAGTATTAAGGGGGAAGTATATTCAAAAGTAACTATGAAGAATATGACATATTAATTTTGATCTTTATAACTCTAGTTCATTCATATTCAAAAGAACAAATAATATCCTTTATAATAACTATGTATGGAAATGCATCTAAATGAAGTGGTTTAGTATAAGTCAATACCAATTATGACGGAAAAAGAAGTTTATTGAAATAATGTTTGACTTGCTTAAGGAGATAGGCTTGGCAAAATGAAATTATTACATATATAGGAAAACAACTGTGTTGATCACATTAACTCTGAAACTCTGGGTTTATAACTTGCCCTGAATCACATTAAATGTTTTTTCATTCTTGACACAAGATGCTAGCTCAGACGTTCAAATGAAAGAGAAATACAAATTGTACAATAGTTGAAAAAACTGGCTTAAAATTTTTTATACTTAGGGTATTTCTACATTTTTTTAGATTTTAGTCTTTTTAATTTTAAACCTAGGAATCGTGGGTAATTGTAAATATAGTTAAATACCTTCAAATATATAATAATATGTCATCCAGTCAAGGCATACTCCAGGAAGCCATGTGTTTTCACTGTTATCAGAAGCTAACAGTCTAAGTGGGTTAATGGACCATATTAGGGACTGATCATATATATTTGAATAAGATGAAACTAATTAGCTATCACCCATATTTCCTTATACCCCTTAAAAATATTCACAAACTGTGTTCAGAAATCAGTACAGTGAATTGAATATTGGACCTGAAGTCAGGAAAATGTAAATTTGAATCCTGCTTCAGATACTTTTTTTTTTTTTGTAATTGGGGTTAAGTAACTTGCTCAAGGTTACACAGCTAGTCATTATTTATGTGTGGGTGCTCATTTTCTGAGGCCGGATTTGATCTCGGGTCATCCCAACTCTGAGGCCGGTGCTCTTACTCACTGCGCCACCTAGACGCCCCTTTAGGGCAATTGGGGTTAAGCAACCTGCCCAAGGTCACACGGCTAGGTTTTTGTTTGTGTGGGTTAAGTGTCTGAGGCCAGATCTGAACTCAGGTCCTTCTGACTCCAGGGCCGGCGCTCTATTCACTGCGCCACCTAGCCGCCCCCCAGATACTTATTAAGAATATAAGCCTGGGCAAGTACTGGGGATCTAGGACTGGGCTCCTCATCTATAAAATTAGGATAATAATTGCACTCAACTTCTGATGAGACATTCTGTGTAGTTGGTTGTAGTCCTTCATTCTTGAAGAGGACGAAAATGACATCACTATGCTTGAGTCTAGTTTCAGTATGCCCAATTGTGGCTGATCAGACCAATAAGAGCTTGGAATGCTCTACCACAGGTAGGGGACAAATAGCCCATGTGAACATTTGGGGTGGATACTTTAAATTTATGTGTCCTATGTTTCCTTTGAACTGTTTGAATTCCACTTTGCTCATAGAGCATAGTACCTTCTCTGATATGGGCACACCATCCTGAGTGGCCCTGTGCCAGTGTCTCCCATGAATTCCCAAAGTCCTTAAGAGAGACATTGAGGGGCGGCTAGGTGGCACAGTGAGTAAGAGTGCCAGCCCCAGAGTCGGGATGACCTGGGATCGGTTCTGGCCTCAGAAAATGAGCACCCACACATCAATAATAACTGGCCGTGTAACCTTGAGCAAGTTACTTAACCCCAATTGATTAAAAAAAAGAGAGATTGACAGTGTCTTTGTATCATTTCTTTTGACTCCCATGTGAGCATTTGCCTGTGAGTTCTCCATAAAAGAGTCTTTTTGGCAAGTGTACATTTTGCATTCAAACAACGTGGGCAGCCCATCAGAGTTGTACTCTGAAGCAGAGTTTGAATGCTTGGCAGTTTAGTAAATCACTTTGCAAAGC